>JAVYIG010001750.1:0-72484 GCA_035222895.1 Strongylocentrotus droebachiensis
CATTGTTTGCGCCTTTTCCCCAAAAATAGAACTAAACAAGAAGAAAACAGCATATAAATTGCTAACCGGGATTATTTCAGCATCCAAATTGGTCTTATAGCGTCTCATCCACTGTTTTATTTTTTCCAACAACAATTATTAGTTACAGCTTTCCTTCATCGTAAATTACTTACACAGAGAAGAAAAAAAAAAGGCTGAAAGATTAGTATTTTGGCGGCAGGTGCGTGGAGTGTCAATATTGCTGCCCCTCCCATTTTATATATGCCTAGATTTGCACTTCCACCACATTCATAAGCATACCCAAATGTAATTACCTTGATCTTTTTACCTATCTTGTTATGTATAATATCGTGCGAAATTGTTACCGGTATATTACATTTCATCCTAGAAAGTGAACCTATATCCCGGGATATAAACTGCGGTTGTATGATTTTAGTTCCATGATTTTGAATTGAATTGTTTCATATTTTTTGCAGTCTTGATCCCTATTGGTTGTCAAGAATTTCATGATTCATAATGAGTTGCAATAAAAATTCAAATAAATCATCATGTACTGTGCCTTCAAAATGTTTGTTGTGTCTAATGACCCTAGCTCTCCTCGATTCGCTACATACACCTGCAGAGCGCATACAGATCAGAGAGATACTGATCTTATGAGCGCGATCGTCGCGAGCATCGCGCGCGTATACGGTACGTATACGATACGCGTGTGCCACTCTACAGTTCATGCACGTGCATGTAAAGGATAGTCAACAAACTATAAACGTTGCAGATCAACCCTGATTTCCAAAGTTCATACGACGATATTTCGACAATATTTCGAAAGAAAGGAATCTTAGAAGACACTGAAATATGGCTACTGTTTTGAGAGTCAGACGAAAGCGATCCAGTGATCCTAGCGAAGCTCTCATATTTCCGTGTAAAAAGGCCCGTACTTCTGGGGATGGCAGCGGAAAAGGGAGCGCCAGTGCCGCCGGAGCTGCAGGCGGCGGGGCGGATATACAGACGGTATTCAAGTTCGCTGGCACTGTGGATAAAAAGGTAATAATAAATTATAGATATACTAATTTCTCCTCCCAGAGGAATGAGTGCTGAATTTAAATTATTATAGTATTAATGACTGCTTTGAGAGAAATAGTTGTTTTTATACGCTCAAGGGAAGGTTAGAATTGTGCTATTGACCGAGGCGTGCCGAGGGCAATAGCCCAATTGTAACCTTCCCGAGAGCGTATAAAAACAACTATTTCTCGAATATTAAAGCAGTCATTAATACTTTTATATGCCGAAAACAAAAGAGTCAACTAATGACACCACCTTGGCCTTTCTCTAGTTTATCTGCACGGTTGTGTTTTATGAGTGTATCTTTGAGAGTAGATCTAGACTAGATCTTGATTCTAGTCTAAGCAAGATATTTTTACATTTTGGGGGTGGGCCGGCCCTGTGGGGAATATGGAGAAGAACCTGCGCTTTCATATGACACCTCACTTATTGAGTATCACCTTCAGGATCACAACAGATTATAAAGGTTTGAATCTCGAATTGAAAAAAAAACTTGACCTTAACACACAACATGCATCGGGTGCGCGATCAAGACACCCTGACAACTAGATCTATTTTTGTATCTTTGAAAGTAGACTAGATCTAGATTCTAGTCTAAGCAAGATATTTTTACAATTTTGGGGGTGGGCCGTCCCTGTGGGGAATATGGAGAAGAACCTGCGCTTTCATATGACACCTCACTTATTGAGTATCACCTTCAGGATCACAACAGATTATAAAGGTTTGAATCTCGAATTGAAAAAAAAACTTGACCTTTTTTGCATGGTCGCGGAATGCACGTAGACTGCATAGGGAATGCATTGCGTACAATCTCTATGTGAATAATTTTAACACACAACATCGGGTACGCGATCAGACACCCTGACAACTAGATCTAATTTCGTCTACAGTCTATACGTCTATGCTTTTTCAGCAACTAAACGAACATGTTTATGGATAATTTCACGTACCCTTTTTGTTGTTCTTGCTGTCAGCGAGTCTTGCATTTGATAAGTTGAAATCTTGGGAGAGATTCTTGAGCCATTTTTGTCTTGTTTGGAATTGTCTTGTCTTGTATGAAATTACCGACCAATTTTTCGCACACGTATGGTATCCTTCATCGCTCAAACCATTTTTTAACATGTAAACCTATGGGGTAACCATGGAGACTGACTTATTTTTTTAATAACCATGGTTATTAAAAATATTGAAATGTTTTATGCATGGTTACCGAGAATTTCACAGGAACAGTTGAAGTTTATGAATGCAATTTCGACCAATCAGAGGGCTGGATTACTTAAGTGAGGTATATAAAAAAATTTATTGACGGCGTTTAATAGGATTATTTCCTTAAATAAATGAGTGAAACAAGACAGTCGGTACTCAGTCGACAGTGCAGTCAGACTACCGGTAGTCAGACATCAGTGCAGTGTACATGTGTCGCCGACTAGTCTCGAGGCTGATGGATTGTTGTGGTTTTATTGATTGGGCATTAGATTCTAACTGTTTTCTTTTGAATTTCAAATTCATATCTGTAAATGAATTGAAATTGAAGTGATGTTTCAAGTATTTTTTTTAAGCATTGTCTAAAATAGTGTAACTAACACCAAGTAAGAGAACATTGAAGGGGCTCTGGTGGGGGGGGGGTGTAGTCTTACTGTGAATTGTTAGGTGAAGAATTAGAGGGGTGAGAGGTAGCCGTTAGCATCTTCTTTTCTTGAGCCCGTACCACTTTTGTTATTATTATTATTATTATTTCATTTTTTTAATATATTTTTTTAAAGGGGAGCATTCCCCAGTGCCCCCACCCCACTCATTTTGTTCGTTGCATCACAATGAGCATGATAATTGTGGTCAATTGATCAATTTGGGATCATTGTTTGTACAGTACATTGTGAAATTCTATGAAAGGATGTGCTACAGTACATGTATATGTACCAGTATATCGTTTGTGCATGAGCTCACTGGATAAGCCTATTGTACATGATGTATACATCTACATGTACATTTGTATTCAAGAGTCTCTAATTTTCTTAGGAATAATAGAATGGTTAATAACTCTGACATGTACATTAGGATTTCACATTTGCAAGTTTAATTGAAATAATAGAGAAAGATCAAACAAACACAATGGTGAAAGTTTCATAGTCCATACATTGTATTTTGTTTATGAAATTTTCATTTGTTGTTGTTGACACACCTGTATATTTTTCCCCTTTAAATATTCTGGGGGGGGGGGGTACTGTACTCAGATTTGGTTTGGACGGGGGTGTGCCGCTCAAGCCACGAAACCCCTACCCGTTATTAGGGGTCATTTGGGGGCATTTTTCTGGAAAAAAGACAAATTGTTCACAATTTTAGTGTGAACATTTTGGAAATTTTGACAAAACGAACCCATTTTTATGGTATTTTTGTTTGTTTACTATTTCTTTGTTCATTGGAATATTATAATTGTCTCCTTTTATGCATTAAAGTGATGTCCTTGCTGCTTTAAAAGAAAAACATCTTACCATTCTTAACAGATTGAATTTGTGTTTGATGGACAAACAAGCCTTCGTACTCGCTTGACTGCATCGCAATAATTCTGCCTGCTGTGAAATCACTGATGCACAGCTAGGGTCCAGAATAAGAATAGAAGAGGAGCAAGAGGAGTGTAGGCTATGTAGCTATGAAATTGACCAAATATTGATTGCCTTTCTTCAAGACAGCTTTTGTGTACATAATGATGGCTAAATAATGTACTGGGCACAAACATTTTAGGAGCTGTGGTAAATTTGTATGTATGTATACATGTACATCTAGGTGAATTGTCTTGACTCTCATGAGAAATCCTAGGTTTGATCCTTGTTTGGTGCTTACACATCCTTGAATAAGGTGTTTTACCCACATTTGTCCGTCTTAACACTGTTGTATTAAGGGTACCTGGGAATACTGGGAGACTTATTCAATCCCTTGGATTGAAGACTATTGAGACAATATAAGCTAAGAGACCCATATTTTGTTAATTTATATTCCTGTTTGGGTTTTGGAAGTTCTTAAAACTGGAAGAGCACACAGCATGACTGGTATAAATGGGCTTCATTGGATGGTTGTGTTATTGGAAGTGACATTCTCTCTGTTGAAATCAGTAGGAGGTGGTTCTGCAAATTGGCAAATTTGACCTCTTACCTGAACCCTTTCTTCTTGATCGTCATCTGAGAACCAAAAGGGTTGTTTAGTGTGTAGCCTCTGTATAGGCTTGGTGTGGCATCATCCTTTTGCTACCCATGCAACGAAATAATGTATGTGCAGGTATTCTTCCTCTGTCTTAAATGATCAAGATATCTTAAAGAAGGTTCAACCTTCTTTTTATATTACTAATGATATGATCATAATTTTGCTTGCAACATTTGAATAATATATTCAAGAATCGGTCTCCTTTGGATTGAAATCCTAGATTACCATCACATGTTCATTAAATGTGTGACAAAGTCACCTTTGACATTCCACAGTTTGTTCCATCGATTGACCAAAGCAGATAAATAGTTCAACAATTTTTTTTTTTCATGCTAAGAAAATTGTGAGTAACTTGCACCATGCAAAAATGGTACAGAGTATTCAAGGGTTGTTATCTTTTAATGCACTGAAATGTAGAAGCTTCTTCTTTTCATCCTTTCTCTCGCTCTCTCTCTCTCTCTCTCTCTCTCCTTCTCTCTCTCTCTCTTTCTCTCTCTTTCTCACTTGAAATTCCTCTTCTCTCTACCAAGTGTTGATGGTTCCATTCCAATCCAATGTTCCCCTAGATCTCTCATCGCAGTGTAATAAGATAAACGGGTCTCCATGTTGTATTCATGTTGGTTAGTCTGCTACGCGATATGTTGAGAGGCAGATGGGTAGAGAAAACCGAATTCAATTAGGCATGGCATTATAGACAAGTGAGAGAGGGATGATGTTATGTCAATTTTCTTGGATTTTGCTGACTGGTTTTCAGGACCCACGACTATCCATGTAAACATACATCATGGTACATGTACTTTTGCAAATTACAACTTCTTATCAGTATGGACTTTACAGACATGTCCTACTCCTACATGTATGATGGGTAAGATTGATGGGGTAAATGCACTTTTACAAACACTACAATTCATAATTGTTTGGACTTCGGAAATTAATGGGATTATGTTCTTTGTGGTAATGGAATTACCAGTGGTACATAATAAAATGTGAACTCATGGCCACAAAATTGCTTTCAATTATCTTTTTACAAGGTATAAATGGATAATTTAGATGTATATCATTAGTGTACATCATGTTGGTTCATGTACATGTAGTTGTGGTGTTTGGGGATGGGTAGTTCATTCAAGGCATTCTTGATGCAGAAATGCATTTACATAAAAATGATACACTTGTGTATGATAACTATGTTTAGTATTACTATTAGTTCGATAAATATGACTTTCAACAATGTCAAGTCCTTCAATTCAAACTGTGTCAATAAATTGTACATGCTTAGTTTAAAAGTTGCCTCCAGATATTGCTGCAGATCTGAGGTTGGGGGGGGGGGGGGGCTTATCCCTTTGCCCTTGCAAGGGGGGATCGTACCTTAAAAGTGGAACTCAACTTTTTCTTTCTACTTTTTTTCTCTCTAAGATATTGTACATGCTTAGTTTAAAAGTTGCCTCCAGATATTGCTGCAGATCTGAGGTTGGGGGGGGGGGGGGGGGCTTATCCCTTTGCCCTTGCAAGGGGGGATCGTACCTTAAAAGTGGAACTCAACTTTTTCTTTTTACTTTTTTTCTCTCTAAGATTTATGCTTTGTTTCTTTTTGGACAATGAAAATCATGAAGTACACAATATCTACTTCTACTTGTGTAGTAGCTGCTTGTTGTTTGGCCATACCAACATTAAATGCTTGTGACTTCTAAAAAACAAATCACAAAGTAAAATATAACCAAACATAAACAACATATGTAAAAATGAATGCCTGTTACAAGTTTCTTAGCTTGTTTCCATCTGTGTAAATAATCCATCATCCATTATCCAGAGCCCATTCACACTAGTCTGTAGAGATGATTAACGGCCCATTGGTATCAGGTGATCACCAGCGCTCACCAACAAAATGCAGATCTTCCATTGCAACATGTAGGCTTAATACACCATTCACTAACACTAAACATATTACTGTCCATTTTACAAGAGACCCTTTTAGATCTACATTATACTAGGCATTCAGGGTTTATGAGACCATGGTCATGCAGACCATCCATCTCCTCCTGCATGCATGCATGCATGGTGATGGTTTGGTTTCACTTCATTTCACATCCATCTGTGTCCCTTCAGAAGGAGAACTGTCATAGCTGTTGTTGTTGTTTTTGTTGTTTAATTTAGGCAAGTCAGTCACTTTATGAACATTATTGCTGAATACTATAAAAAGAAAAAATTGTTTTGAATTCAAATTTACGTGGGGTTCTTAGCTTGTGTATTGTCACTTTGGTCAAATGAGGCAATTATATTTACTTCTAAAACATGCAGTCATAATGAAGCTCATTTTGGTACATTTTTTTTTATCTGTTGTTACCTTTTTTCCCCAAATTGGCAGTTTGACAAATTGGTTGTAAGATTAACATTTCTGCAGTTCAGAATGTAAGGAAAGGGGGTTCATGAATGTTAAATGTAGTGACCTAAAGATCAAACACTGTGTGGGCAAGTTATTGCTCTAGGGAGTTTTCATGCAATCACTCTTGTTTGAACTCTTGAACGTGGGCTAAATCTCCTAGTAACCCTTGGGAGATATAGCACAAGTAATTTTAAGCCCACCATAATACTTCTTGTAAAATTTCTTAGTTATTCGAACATGTGAAAAACATTGGTACTACTAAATTATATTCTGAGAAAAGAACTTTAAATGGCGTAATGTTAAAGGTATAGACCAGTTTGGGATATGCCCCCCCCCCCCTCTCAAAAAATGAAATGGATGCTCTTATTATCATCATGTGAAAGAATATGTTTTGACTAATACGTGATGATACAAATTTTGCCTGGAAACCACCTACTAATTGATATATTTTGTAAATTTTCATATCGATCCGGCCTGGATAGATATCCCGTAGTCCCATATACATCTTTCTGTGTACAGTGCTTGTAACTTTACCAAGACTGGGCCAAATTTGTTATCATTTTGAATTTTTGATGATTCCAGAACGTTGCAGTACATGTACATACATTCCTTACCCGTTAATGAACTTCCTAACTGGTAGGGGACATTTAACGGCAAGGGGACATTTAACGGCAATTTAACGGCAAGGGGACATTTAACGGGAACTTCTGATACCGACCCCGTTACAAACGCGTAATTTATAACGTTAACGTTAACCGCGTTAAATTGTATAGTTTATTTTGACTCATACTGTACTTATGCTAGATGATCAACCTTTTCTGTTCAATTCCACAACATTTCTTTAACAATGCAATCGCATGACCAGAACTGATCTATACCTTTAACAAATGCAAGTAATTGTGAACGATTTTGGGCCACCCTCACAAATCTGTTCCATCATCAACTTTACATGTACTTGTCATTGCCTACATCAATCGTGTGGCTCCATATTGGAAAACATGAATTGGATAGTCAACTGGTTAATAGTAAATGTATGATATTGCAGAAAGTCTCTAAATCTTTTTTTTTTTTTTTTTTTTTGGGGGGGGGGGGGGGGGGAGATGAAATAATCTTTCTATGTTCCCTGATCAGCTTTGCATCAATATCAAACAACTGTTTTCACTGACCTGTCCTATGAACATTTTTATGTGTTTTAACCCCTTCCATTAATTGGTCTGGTATACAAATATACACTATCTTGAGAGGTTCTGGTTAAAATTATGCGCAAGAGGTGACTCCAATAGTAGGGGCGCAGCCCCAAAGCAAATGGTGCTATTGGAGTCACTGAGGCCCATAGTTTAACCAGTACCTCGAAAAGAAGGCATGGTTTATCCAGCTTTTTTTTAATTTTTTTTTTAAAAATCTTTTAATTTAAATTATTTTAAAAAGTTACAATTTTTATCAAAACAGAATTGAAAATAAAAACAAATCATTAAATAAACATTTTGAAGAAGAAAAAAAATCCCCCCCCTCCCCCCAAAAAAGGTCAACTCCCAAATAGTACTTTTCAGAGCAACCTTAAATAGTTGAAATATTTCTAGTCACGTGACGAGCTCTCAACCAATCAAACACCAATAAATTTTTGATGCAGTATATAATAAAAGCTAGTGTACATGTACATGTATAATGGATGATATGGGAAGACAAATGGAACTAAGTTTCTAATTAGTTATTAACTGGAAATTAAGAAGGGGTTTTGGCTGCGCACTAGTAGCTAAGATGTTGATGAGAACTTGCCTCAAAGTCCCACAGGCATAATCCTGAGCTGTGAGCCAGAAGGGCATACATGTACATAGTCTCCTGAGAGGTGCACATCTTCATTAGGTACGTGTATTTGAGAGACATCTTCATGGAAAGTTTCAAAAACAAAAGAATATCAAGCGTACATGTAGGTGGATGTGTATTTTTGATTTTTTTTTTTTTCTTCATGAGAAATGTCATGCACAGCAAGAAGCTAGGATTGTCTTCAAAATATTTTGTCAAGTCAAGATCTGTTTATGATTGATAACGAGAGATAGAGATTGCCGGCAAGTTGTCTGTAATTGGCATCCAGCCATGGAGAAAACATCGTTGCATCGCAGCATCGGTTCTCAATCCAAGAGGCATGATTGCTTGGAGAGCGTAATATGATAAGCAACCTTTCATAATGGGTTTTATTGTGCCCTTTGTTCCTCCCAATGTCTTTAGAATGTGATTGGTTTCGACACATGAGCCTTTAGCATGCAAGGGTCTGCGTTATTAGGAGAAATGAGGCGAAGGAAATAAGACCTTTGCTTTCGGGTGTGTAAATTAAGGCACATTCGTGTGAAGTAAGAAATGCTTTTCCAGAGTAAAAATATTACTTCACATTCCTATTTAACCTATTTTGTTTAACCTAATTTTGTTTTCTATTGCAAAAGTAAGACATCCTTGCAGGGATTTCATATACAGGTAGGCCTGAGGCTATTAATTTTGACTGTAGGTCATGGGCCCATACAATACAGTGTTGCTTGTTTTGGAACTTTCCAGAGCTAAAATGCCATATTTTTTCACTGCTGTTCCTGTGCTTATTTAGGGGTAAATTTATTGTAAAGGATGCTTTGTTATCAAACTTGATTCTGTGGTTTTCATGTAAATGTGTGTTGGTAGGCCTGAGTCGAAACGGGTCCCCGCCCGGGCCCCGACCGTCGAGCTGAAACCCGGTTTTTGGTTTTCGGGTTTCGGGTTTTTCAAAATTAAATTTCACACTGATATTTTGAAATATAGAACTAAAAATATGCAATTCACAAACTTATATTTCAATATAATCAAATAAATATGCTTTAGAAATAAATGGATAATGTTTCAGTTGACGGTAGGTGTTTTTATCGGTCTAAAATTGAGGCTGCAAGAAAGGAATCACGCTTCGTGGTACCGATCGAGTGCGTTCAGAAACGGAAGTGGAAATAGATCGATGACCCACTGAAGACAGATCAAGAAAGTGCCACACAAAAGACTAAAATGTTGATCAGACTATTGCAATTAAATCGTAATACTAAAGGCATTAATTTAATTGTCAAAATATATCCACAATATAATGGTTTACCCTTGGTAGTTTGATGAAGGAAAATAAATTAAAGCTCTTGAAATAACATCGAAGTGCCTTTCGTTCGTTCTAAAAATGCGTGTATAACGGCAATCAGAAGTTACGAGTCAAGCTTGATATGCATGTTTACATCCCTGCACCGTCATTCGACCTGATCGGAACAATAAGCATTGAACCAATTAAAAAACATCACGTAAGACTTTGAGGGACTCCAATTCAACAAAATTACCGTAAAATAGTTATTTGCTTTGACAAATAATACTATAGATATTCATAATATCTTACAGAAATAATGATATTTCATGAGCTACGTACTCTATATCGAGTTCAGCTAGCCATCATTTTGAAATGAGACGTAGTTGTCATGCATGCAGCGCAGTGGAATACGGCAGCTCGCATCGCAGAGAGGGAGAAAAAAAAATCACGTAATAGGCACGTGAACATCACGTGATCTCAGGCCCGCGCTTTTTCCTCTCTGCTGCACACTGCCCTATACAGTCTACTGCATGACAACTACGTCTCATTTCAAAATGATGGCTAGCTGAACTCGATATCGAGAACGTAGCTCATGAAATATCATTATTTCTGTAAGATATTATGAATATCTATAGTATTATTTGTCAAAGCAAATATCTATTTTACGGTAATTTTGTTGAATTGGAGTCCCTCAAAGTCTTACGTGATGTTTTTTTAATGGTTTAATGCTTATTGTTCCGATCAGGTCGGATGATCGGTGCAGGGATGTAAACATGCATATCAAGCTTGACTCGTAACTTCTGCTTGCCGTTATACACGCATTTTTAGAACGGACGAAAGGCACTTCGATGTTATTTCAAGAGCTTTAATTTATTTTCCTTCATCAAACTATCAAGGGTAAACCATTATATTGTGGATATATTTTGACAATTAAATTAATGCTTTTAGTATTACGATTTAATTGCGATAGTCTGATCAACATTTTAGTCTTCTGTGTGGCACTTTCTTGCTCTGTCTTCAGTGGGTCATCGATCTATTTCCACTTCCGTTTCTGAACGCACTCGATCGGTACCACGAAGCGTGATTCCTTTCTTGCAGCCTCAATTTTAGAGCGATAAAAACACCTACCGTCAACTGAAACGATATCCATTTATTTTTTAAAGCATCTTAATTTAATTCAATTGATTATTTTATTGTTTTGAAAGCAGTAACTGTCCTTTCCGTCGAATTATTAGAACAGCAACTTAGTCTAACTCCCGCCGCTGCATGCACACGATTTTGAGTGTCAGTGCAGTGGTGAAAATTTCGGGTACCCGGTCCCCGCCCGAAATTTTCAAGTCAAACCCGGGTTCGGCAAAACCCGTGATGACTCAGGCCTAGTATCTAGTGAAATGATATGATTCCCAACCAACAAGGATGGAGGCAATGTGAAGTGACCTCAACCAGTTTTCACAAGTACATGTACATGCTGTACATGTTAACTATGAATATTCATGTTCATGGTTTTATATTTAGATATCACTGGCTGCAAGTGCTGGCTGTCTGGGGCTGATGATATTATGTTCAACATTCATCTCAATACTTGAGTACAATGTGTATTCTGCTCCTCATGTCTGCACAACGGTAGCATTAAGGGATCTCATTTGTCCTGTCTGTGACATTTTCTGGATCAAGTAAATAGACTACATGTTAGTGGAGATGTTTATTGCCTTAGACGTACATGTGTATGTATGTGCTGTACATGTATGTGCCAGGTCGAAGATCTGCATCTTGATGCTAAGACAGTTTCTCAGAAATATTGAGTCTGAATAATTGATTAAAGATTAAATGAGGAAAGAGAGGAAGATAGGAATAAAGAAATAGATGTAGATGTTAGAGGTTGAAGGAGACTATACATGTACTGTACCCCCTTGGGCCCCTTCCATCACATTTGCGCTCATTAGATGTCAAAAAAAAAATTGCCCTGGCAATACATGTAGCTGTGTAATATTTGAGTGAAAATTCCACATTGGTGTACATGTAGTTGAGGTCCAGTTATTAAGATTGAGGATGAACCAGCATCATAGGGGTGCTAGGGGGTGGGGTGGTTCTGGGGGGGGGGGGGGCACCAGCCCGGATGAAATGCAAATCATCAAGACTATTATTTAGGGGGTGGATGGGGGATGTGCTGTCTTTTCATGTACCCTTTAGGCCTCCCCCTTTTCTCTCTTTTTCTCTGTGTATGTTCATACCCACTGAAGGTGGTGTTACCTTTTATTGCCCCCCCCCCTTGGAACTACATGTACGCCACTCACTTTTCCCATCATGACACGTTATGAGACTTTGATGAACCTGCCATTTGTTATTCTGCAACGTAATGCCTCGGCTGAATGGAGAGTATCGTGTTTAGACTCTGTGGGTGTGTCGCGACTTGTGTCGATTCCCGCTGCTACTGTAATCACTATATGTGTTAGGTAAAGGGAAATGATAATACAAGGAGAAAGATAAGATGCGTTTTAGAGAGAGAGAGAGGGGGGGGGGGGTTGAGGATGGAGAGAAAGACTAAGAGGGTCAAGGATCGAGAGATAAAAAGAATTGAATGAAGACAAAATAATCTGGAAGAAAAAACAGAAAATAGTATATATAGAAAATAGAGTATGTGGTGCTGCAGAGAGAGAAGAGATAGATAATTTTAGAAATTCTGAGTAGAAGTACATGTATGGGACAAAAGAGTATAGGGGAAGGGAATAATGAAATGAACCTCAAAAATACATGCCAGTGATACAAATATGAGAATTGATAAGACAGAATTAGGCAGTGAGTCCCAAAGCAGGCTAATTTAGGTGTCATATGGTTAAATTGTTTATGTTAATTTACCCTTGTTTCTCTTCATTATAATTGAGTAGTGAATTAATGTCATATTTTTCATAGATGATATGAGATCATGCATTACTGTCAGAGGCTATAGTATATGAGGTTCTGTCCCAAGTCAATACAATTACAATGTAATCAAATGTGACAGATAAGCCCTGCTTGCTCAATGATACTCGTAACCAAACATGGAATTTGAAAGGTGTCATGTAGCAATGTTTCATCACCTTGCCTTACCACACCATTCAATTCATATTACTCTCTGGTTATGTGATGTACTGTTTTGGGCACTCAAGAGAAACAGAAAATTGTGATAGGCTCTTCTTTCCCCTGTTTTGTACGCAGTAGTGTGTGAGTGAGAGGGAGGGAGTGATAGAGAAAAGAACCAGATGAGAGAAAGACAGGAATTGATAATAGTTAGATTGATTGAACAAAGAAATGCATAGAAAGATGAAAGGAAAAAATGAAAAAAGAGAGAGAGAATGGGAGAGATCTTAGGAGATTTATAAGCGAGAAAATGGTTTTAGGAGACAATAGCGAAGATGCTTTATATTCACTATCTTTTGTTAATCTATGCTTTCCAGTGAGTCCCTTCCCTTTCTTACTCCACCTCTCTCTCTTCCTCTCTTGCACTTGTATTCTCCAAATTTGCCAGCTTTAATGCAGTATATATATTGTACAAGTCTATGATCTCCACTGAGTGTGGCTACTTTCACATCAGTAGTAGATATCTTATGATGATTCTAGACAATACTTGCAAACATGTAGCTATTTTCCAGTTTACATTATTACTGTATAATTCTATTGCTCAACTAGGAAACTACATCATTGCAACACTGACATGTAGTTGAAATCACTTTCCCCCTTTTTTTCTTCTTTTTCTTCTATTTTGTGTTGGGGGGGGGGGGGGGGGGAGTCTTGTGATATTGATTGATACTTTCCAAAGTGGCACCTGTAGAACTGTAGCTTCAAATCAATTTTATTGATATTCCAGTTCTCTAAATCTTAAATTTCTCTAAAAATCAAGAAAAGGAAAACGGTAATTCATCATGGAATAATTTTTTACCAGCAAGACCTCTATACTGTAAGAGAGCACTTCACCTTGATATTTGGCTCTATTCCTCTTTTCATTATTGCTCTGTTTTATGAATAGATTTATATTGAATGACAACTTAGAAATTAGGAGTGGAATTGCTTTATACTTAGATTTCTCTCCTTCTTCAAATTTGTCCAATTCCCCTTTTCCCTTCAATAGCATCTGCTTAAAGCCAAAAGGGCATTAACTCTGTGGAAAGGATATGAATTAAAGGCCTTCTACCTGTCATCCATCAATGTGTTCCACTGTTATGTACAATTTGAGATTGCTTGTGCATACATTACACCCTAACCAAATCGCCCTTGAATAAAAAGACTTCGGGAATGAAACTGATAGGCTCCAACGAAACTAGGACGGTCAGTGGTCACTCCTCAAATGTTTTTCTAGAGTGCACTCTATAAGCTCCCTGAAATGTGTCAGGTATCGACATTGATTTGTAGCCTCTGCTCCAGGCTCAATGTTTTTTGGTTACTTCTTGATCTTTCATACAAATAAGTTTCCCCATGTCTGGATCATGGAAACTAAATACCTCCTCCCCACTATTGCATGCATAATGCACAAGTGTAGGAAAGTGGAGGCGTTGAGATTGGATCTAACGCCATCATACTCTGTAACTCTAAATACCTCAGACTATTTTAATCATACTTTCATCGAGACAAGTGCAATGAAAACTTAGGCCTGGAAGTTAGGCAATTGATGTAGCAGCTATCAGGGCCTGATGTGGTGTACAGGTTTCACTAAATCTAAGAATAACATATTGGTCAGTGAAATAGGTCACTCGATCTCCTTGTTATGAACAATGCAACGTAGGACTGTCCTGCATTCTCATTATCTTCAAATAGCATCCAAAAGACACAATGTATATGATGCAGAATCTTCAAAGGAACCAACCGTCTTCCTTCTTTTGTTGCAGTGTTTCTTTTTTTTGTAGTTTGACAAATGTTAAGCTATGGTCACAAATCAGAGCAGCGACCGACCGATCAGTAGCCTGCTCGGTCGCTGTTGGAATTAGGCATCGCCCAGCGATTAGGTCGGTGCCCGGGCGGCGACCTACCAGGCACCGAGCGTATTTTGGGCGGCGAGTGAAAAGTGAGCAGGCGCGGCCCAAATTTTAACTCTGCGCTATAACTCCAGCGGCGACCGAGCGATGCCCTAAAATCGAGCGGTGCCTGGGCGGCCGCCGCTCAGTGGCCGGGCAGCCGCCGGGCAGAATTGGTTAAAAACTCGCCGCTCGGCCGCCGAGCAGCCTACTTTTGGGTAATGTGACCATAGCATTAGTCTAATGACTGTACTATTTATAAGGATTTTCATGCCTTCCATCAAAGGAATATAATGTTTATAGGATACCATTTATTTTTCTCTTTACTTATAAATGTTACTCCAGTAAATTAAATAAATAGCAAGAATTTCTTCTTTTTTTAAAAAGAAAAAATAGAAAAGGGAGAGAAAGCCCTACAATAATGTTCACAATAGAATCAAAGAATGAAATGCAGGATGCCAAATCTTCAAACGATATTAGCACACCTTGTCCTCTTTTATAAATGTAATACCAGTGTCGTTTACAGAAATCTTAGTACAGTGACCGGACGGTTTTTAGGCTTGTAAATAAAACAGAGATTCCAGCCTTGCAGGATAACAATAAACAAATACTTAGAATTAACAAAATGAGGACAATCATTTGTCTATCTTATCCCTTAGCTTTATTTGAAATTATTTATCCCATGATCCTTTCATAGAAAAGCTGACTAAAGCTTTTGGAAAAACATAGCAGTGAGACACCAATTAAATCACTTTTTAACATGAGAGCAAGGGCAGAAATTTATCCATACATTGTCCATTGCCATCATTTGTCATGTCAGACGTATTTGCTGGTCTCCTCCACAAGGAAATCATCAGATAATCAGTTATTCAAGGCAACATGTACATTATGTGCATCGACTTAGGGAGGCCAGTTGTAAGGCTACTGCAAAGGGGGAAAAAAAGCAAGTTATTTTTTACCATGCGTGGCTACATGATGTGAAGCCATGTCAAGTTTCTTTTATCAGGATTTGATGATGAAACCTTCATTGACCTTGGCGCTTTTATTAATCAGATTGATTTTCTCTTTGAGGCTACCACGGATTGGTACTAATTGCACACAGTACATTTAGATGACATGAAAATGAATCTACACTTTGAACCTCCGAGTCTAATGTGTTTACATTCATAAAGCTACATGTGTACTTGAAAATTGAAATCTCAATGTTTTATATTCTTCATTTCATTTTGTTTATTTCGTTTATTTCCATTTCCAACAAAATATTCTTATTATCACAATCAAAACAAATTTGAAAATATAAATGTACCCCAATTAGCTGGCTGTAAATTGTGAGAAAAGTGATGTTTCATTAATATAAATCTAGTCTTCTTAAATTAATAGACTTATAAATGTACAGTATATGACCAATGTTGTAGTTGAATAATTTATTCCCTGCTCAGTACTTCTGCATTTCTCTTGATGTCTACGTCATGTGAGAACCAGAAGGGTGTTTAGTCAGTGTAACAACATACTGTAGGAGCTAATGCCCTTCTGGCTCTCAAAAAATGGGTGAAATAGGTGAAATATGATACATACTATATGTACCTCAGACAAGCCTCAGACAATGTACTGGCAAGGCCTGGCAGTAGAAGTTTCAGGAGACAAATCGGTTTAATGAGTAGACAAGGGCCTTAACTGTTTAGTTGAAGGATAGTTATTAATGCCCTTCTTCTTGCTCTTAAAGTGACTCGGTAACATTGTTGAAGGTTAATGAAAAAAATGTAATTTTGGTATGAAATGTTACTTATTATGTTCCTTCTACTGTACTTACCCTCTAACAGGCAAAAATCCTGAGACAATTCTCAAACCACAAAGATATGTATGGTTTTCTTTGAAGGCGTCACTGTGCAACAACCTCTAACAGTGATTAACAGTAAATTCTCCCAACCATTTTTGAATTTTCCCAACCGTTTTTTCTAGAAAATAAGACACAAGACAGGCTTTAAAAAAATGTCAACACTGAAATGTCTGGAAGGGTATAAAGAGCCAATTCATTGCTTTGTGACGATTTACATTCACCTACAAATGTAATTAAAGTTTAATAATATAGTTGGGAGAATTAAGGAATCAATCACATCATTTTTTTCCAAATTATTATCATTAATAATTGTCCATTTTCATTCAAACTTTCAGAATATCTTTAATTGTGCACTTAGCATTGAAGTCACTACCTTAGCACCATTTTTCTCTCATCTGAACAATGTTACCAAGTCCCTTTAACGGATTAAATGACCCTCTAGAATTCAGAGATTCCCCCATTTTTACAATTATCCTAACTTTCTTGTCATTGTCCCCCTTGTCCGTCTGCGTACATAAATGTGGAAATTGCGCCCTGATTTAGGCTCATAACCTTTGATCAAGAATATTATTGCACTGTCAGATGCAGTCCACTGCCGTGTGTTTCAGAAGATATTCATGATTTTGTCTCAGTACGACCCTAAGCAGGCCCCTCCTTGCTCTTTGGCATGGAGATGAAGATCTAAGCCCATGCTACAAACATGGAGACAGCTTCACACCTGATCAAAATACAATCACTATGCACCCTGATTTTTATTGCATTAAATAAATTTGTTTTAAAAATGTTTTAAGCTGCTATAAACCTCTTCATAGTTTAATACTTTCATGTTGTTTATCAATAGCAAATGATCAGTCCATAGTGCTATGTCAAGGGGTCGAAGCCGAGCATTTCTAACAAGAGATAATAAATTTGAGTCTGTACATGTAGATATTAATAGTCACCCGGATCAGGATTGATCCCAAGTTTTGTTCACAGATTCTGCAAATTGTACTATTATTAAAGTGAATTTGGCTAGCATTGAAAAAGAAAACTACTTTATCTTCAGAATAGGTTTTTCTTAGGGGTATCCAGATCTGTCCTTAAGCTCTGCAGAGCTGACTTTGTGTCATGTACTTCTTTGCTCATATTAGCCTACATGTACATGAACATAGGCCTACACATCTTGAATTATATCAAACCAATTTCTAAGGTAATTTCAGCTACTATAGGATTTTAACAAGTTTGATCTGGAGTTAGTGAGAATAGATCCATCAAAGCAAGCCTCCATACGCTGAGAAGCCTGAGATATCTGTGGGCTGTATGTGTATGCAGGCCTGTCTTGCCTGATTTCACACTGTATTCGCATGAGCTTCTCTTCAATTCACACTCAACCGAGCATTCATCTATACTTGAGCCTGTACTACAGAACAATCAGGTTGGGGGGGGGGGGGGAGTTGGCAGAGGCAAGTGGGGGAGGGGGGGACAAGGGGATTTTTGTATGTGTGTGAGTGATTTCGCTCTGTGTTTGTATTATGATCTTCTCATTAATACATAGTCATCTGAGCAGTCTTGTCAACTTGAACTTGTACTTCAAAATGATTATTGAGAGAGTGGGGGAGCCCGAGGGTGAAGGGGAGGGGGCTAAATCTGCAGTTCCTTATTGTCCCTTTAAAAAGTGGCTTCTGATATTAGGCTTTTTGAAGGCAATTAATAAACACCTGAAGTCGCTGTAGTAGAATGAATATTACAAGTTTACAGATCTTTGTGAGTCAGTGCTCTCGGTGGAATTCCTAACGGTTTACTTTAGCAAAGTGACCATTAATTCAGGTGGCATTTAGCAAACATGCTGTCTCCCGTGTGAGACTTCAAGTCAATAGAGAATGATCGAAAGAATAGTTTTTCCTTCTTTGTTTCCTTTACTGCTCAATAGCAAACAGTTTGAATATTTGGGCTCATGATAAAGACGTTGATGCAGGGTAGCTGAAAAATGATTGGAAAAGGGGGTCACCTTTCTTCTTTATTGCTATATAATGAAATAGAAAGCAAGAATACTTCCCTCAATGATAAGGTGGTGAAGTTGAGAGCTTACAGTGTATTTCCTTTTCCAGCAAGTGAGATTTCAGAGGAAATAAATGTAGTGATGATGTGACTCTAACCATGTTTAGCTCCCTCCCCCTACCATCTCTCTGTCTCTGTCTCTCTCTCTCTTAAAGTGTTTCTTCATCTTTTTCCTCTCACGAATCAAACACAAATCTCCTTTTTTGCATTTCCATGATCTAGGAGTGAGCAATCTTGGGCCATCTCAAACATAAACCTTGTGATTGTCTGCCATTCGATTCCACCTCTGTGCACATCTATAAGAAAAGCGTTCATAATTCACAGAAATCCAATTCATTTCATTTAGGCCATAGACCCAACACAGCCTGCATTTCTTCTTCACCTTCTTAGGGCACCTCAAATCAAAACAAAAAGGGATTTTTAGATGGCTAAATATTGCCTACCCGTCACGAAACCCTAGCTAATTTCCCTGCATGTCCTCTTTGTGAACTGGCTGTACTCGCAAGAAATTGGAATAATGCTGAAATTTGTGCCAAAGGCGATTAAACCCATGTACGCATGACAACGTCATTGACAAACGAATAATGCTGGCACGCATAAATTGTTGGGATATCCCCCGAAGCTGAAGCTGCAAATTTTGTGAGCACTCATCTAATATGCAGACCTTCCTTTTTGTCCAATTTGGGTATAGAATTCAATTATCTTGTTGATTGTAATTTCTCCAAGCTTTTTATGACACGACCTCATCTTTATGGTATCATTATATTTCAATTGTGTAGTATTTAAATGGTTTCTTTTGGTATGATATGAATCAATTGTAGATGAAAAGTGCCTCTTTTTATAGAAGGCTCGATGGACAAGACAAGCAAATGTCGCAGGGTCATGCTGATTTGACTCGCTGATCACATTTCTAAGGACTACGTTATTAGGTTCTGTATATATCTTTACAATCCAAAGAATATTTAATAGAGTTAAATATTTACAAATATTTCAAGTAAAATGTCCCTGCAATAAATCTTTAGTCAGCGAGGTTAATGTACGATATGAACCACTAAATCTTGTGTTGAGAGCTAAATCTAAAAATGTTTTTTTCTGTGTTAAATCATACTGTAAGGGTTAATGCCTTTCTAGCTCTCAGCTGACATTATAATGCTTCATTTTAAATTGCAATGATTTCAAGAACAGACACAATAACAGCAAAGTTATCCTTGTAGATCTCTCAAAAATAACAAAATACACCTGTATGTGTATAATAATTATATTGAATAGTTAGCAAGATATTTCAACTTTTTAAGTCTACATTTTGATGCATATTCTTTTTGCAGAAATAAACTGGGCTTTAGTTATATGATTAATCAGACTTAGGAATGCAACTGTTTCAAAAAAGTAAGCAAACTTACAAGTGTGGAAATTATGCAATTTGTTTGAGTTTTAGATCTGATTTAGGTTAACGTAAACACAGAAAGGAATGTATCGTTTACACTATTGCATGCGTATTACAGTATTAGACCTTTCCTCAGTGTATGTGTAATTTGCATTTTATGTAAATGGTACATATTTAATGTGCATTGAATGTGCTGCAGAGATTGTTTATCAGATGATCTAGATGTATTTTTTTCTTTCTAATTATGTATTGACAAATTTGGAGTAGTAGCAGAATGCATGTGTGGGTGAAAGTGAGGAGGGGCAGGATGTTTAAAGAACTTTTAACTCATTTTACAGAGCTTTCAATCTGTAATTAGTAACAGTTTTTGAAAATTATAATAAACTGCCATTAATACAGGCCGTTTCTTTCTTACTAATATTTGTTTTGGAACACTTATAATGAAAAATGCATGCATTATCATGTTTTCTGCCCAGAGCTACATGTAGAAGAGTGATTACCTGTTCTGTGTTTTATATCTTAATCCACACAGGGTTAATCTCCTTCTCGCTCTCAACAGACGATGTCATTAGTTCATACTTCAGAGCCAAAAGGGAATACCTTCTTAATTGCGGAATTAATCCCCTCTGGTTGTCAATAGACAATAAAAACATTGGTCAATTCCTATAAAGAGCTACACAGTTCACTGGCATATTAATGCATGCAACATGCACATTGCCATCACTAGTTAATGATGCGTATAGAAGAATAGACAATCCAGTGCTCACTTTTCTCATTAAAATATAAATCTAATGGCTTCACATTATAAGTATCCTCTTTTCTTTAATTATATGCTTGCACAGCATACACCATACATTTTTCATGTGTGTCATGTCTTGACAGTACATGTACATGTGCATGTACTGTATGATATAGCCTAAATTTATATTTGAAAAGAAACCAAACATGCAAGTAAAGGCCTTATCATCCATATCAAATCCTTAAATATGTACAATCCTTAAATCAACAAAAATCAAATTTTCAAATGATTTATTCAAAGCCTTACAACACAATCTCCATCATTAGACATTGCGGCAGGCCCTGAAGATATATAAGTGGAATTACAACATATTGCCATAGTATCAGACACTGCATACATAATTTTTATCCAGAATAAAAACTTGAATTTGAGAGCCATATGACTGCATTCCAAAATACTTATTTGGAAACCTAGTTACTCGAGACAGCCAAGGAGGGGCAGTGATATTCACAAGGGGGATGCCCCTTATGGAAATTGGTGCAAGCTTGCCGCGAGCTTGCAGTGCAAGCTTGCAGCAAGCTTGATCTGCGAGCTTGTTTCAAGCTCGCCCGTGAGCTTGTTTCAAGCTCGTTACTAGCTTGCAGGGTTCCAAAAATGCAAATGAGTTATATCTGTCAGCCAATCAAAACAGAGGAAATATATTTTCAGGTCTAACAATCTGCAAGCTTGCAAGCTTGCCTGCGAGCTTGTTGCAAGCTTGCATGTAAGCTTGCAGCAAGCTTGTTGCGAGCTTGCATGTAAGCTTGCAGCAAGCTTGTTGCGAGCTTGCAAGCTTGCAGATTGTTAGATCTGAAAATATATTTCCTCTGTTTTGATTGGCTGACGGATAAACTCATTTGCATTTTTGGAACCCTGCAAGCTAGTAACGAGCTTGAAACAAGCTCGCGGCAAGCTTGAAACAAGCTCACACAGCAAGCTTGCAGATATTGAATTATATTTGCAGGTCTAAAAATCTGCAAGCTTGCGCAAGCTCCCAAGCTGGTAAAAAAAGAGAAGCGTGCAATCTTGCAGCGAGCTTGCATGCTTTTGCAAGCTTGCGTGGTAAAAAATCCAAATGGTACCCTCAGCCAATTACAAAATATGCAAGCTTGATGTTAGCTCGTCGCAAGCTTGCCGCAAGCTTGCTACAAATTAAATGGAATAATAGTAACAGTATGGACAATAACATTGACAGAGATCTACAAAAGATACATCATATATGTATCAACTGGTTTTAATGTTACCTGAGTTTTAAGTACATTTCAATGACATTGTAGTGCTGCAGCTAGACTTCTGAATACTTGTACATGTAATAACGACTGTCTGAAAACATTGACAAAATATTATTCACACTTTTGATATCTCTATAAAAAAAAATTCCCTCTCAAAAATGAAAGAAAATGAAAGGTATTGCCATGGCAAGTCTGGCACAAATTGAATACATAGAAGTGGAGAAAATTTGTTCCCGAAAGACCTGTGGGTGCCATCTTTTTTGGGGGAAAAAACACATAGATCTAGGTCTAGTCTAGTCTAGAGTAAAGTACCCGGTTTTCGGCCACTTAAGACAAAATCCTATTTATTGGACTCTTTACTTCCTATTTATTATCATTTCTTGTTCAAATCATGAAGCAAATATTATTATTATTTAAACAAAAAAAGAATCCCAAAAAAAAATCACGAATTGCCATGACAATATTCATTTCAATTTTCACTGTTTTGGAGCCGGTTATCGGCCGAGCGTTTCAGTTTACGGCCGCATGTACAAAGTCAATAGGAAGCGCTCGCGCGCGCCGTGCGTTTCTGCGCTGATGTATAGCACAAGCGGGCGGAGCAGGTATCCCACGCCGGAGCTCCCGGGTGCTCGCCTGGCCGAATACAGGCACAGCGGTGATCGGAAGTTGGAATCTGAATTAGACGGACATATCGTGTGTGCGTCGCGGTGTGCGGCTGCATTGATTTAATACATGTGATGAGATACTTTTGAGCTTGCGACCAGCACAAAATCGGGCTCTATATCTGAAAAATACTTGAAATAAAGCTCATTTTATGGTACCCATATTTCTTACATACACGCGTAAGAAACTCGATTTTTCAGATTTGGGTAGCGGGACCGCCGATTACATCGCTAAAATGTGATATTTTAGGATATATTTTTCATTGCAAATGTGGTTCTTCAGTGACACTGGCATGGTATGGTATGTGTGGGATATGTGTTATGCTATTATGCGATGTATTTTAAAGTAATTTTACCATGTATCCAACCAATTGGCCGAAAACCGGAGCTGACCGATTACCGGGTACTTTACTCTAGTCTACATAGTATAAAACCTATACCTTTTCACAATTGATGTAAAAACATACACGCACGCACGTCAACACAAACACACACACTCAGAGACACAAACGGGGTTGAACAAAATGCAGATAATTAATGGATTTTGTTGAATCAGTTTTTTCTCTCCCACTTTACCTTTGTTACCTGTTTACCGCACACACACACACACCCTCACACACACACAAACCCTTAGAATCAGGGTAAAAACTAAAACACACACACATATACAAACAAAGAGGTAGAGAGATAGACTGAGAAATTGCGTCCAGAGCCGTTTCAGATTATACTAGATCTAGAATTGAAAGTTATGGGCCTATAACTAGTCTAGACCTAGTCCTGGACCTGGTCTAGACCTAGACCAGCTTAAACCAGAGACTATCGCCCACACTGACCCTGTCAAATTCAAAATTGCCCTGACGTCCCCACATCTACAAACTAATATACACCCTACCCGTTAAGTTAAAACTCAGACGAGTATCTTGGAGGACCAACCGACCAAGTACCAAGTAGGCTACCTACTACCTAGTCTAGCTAGTTTAACTAACATTTTTTTGGTGATGTGGGACTGAGTCTGAGTTTTACATTATTTAATGAAAAATTATCAAATTATTACAATTTTCCTGTTTTATTTTCATTTTAATATTGCTTTCCAGAGATTTATATGTTAAATGTTGTTGTGAATTATTATAATGTAAGTGCAATATCTCACAAGTACTTACCATTTTGAAGTTGATTCACACTTGACCAGTTCACAAAATGTTCAACAAAACTTTGAACCAACCACAAAAAATGAACTATCTTGGAATGGCCAATAGAGGGCGTGTGACATTTTTCTGATTAGGATCTTGTTGGCACTGGGAGTGTTATCTTTGGAAGTCAATAACTTTTTAGTAAGAGAAGTAATAAATATAAAATTTTCACAGTGTAATAAATGAATATAAATGCATTTTTTACAGTAATTCTTTAGGATTGTCATTGTTTCCTCTTTTTTTACAGATACGAACAAAAAGTGATAAATTATGATTTTAGTGAAAAAAGTCAAAAAATTACATTTTAAACCCTAAAAAAGGTTCAAAATATCATCAAATATTATAAATATTCATATCATGTGATAGATAATTTCATTATCTTTCATTAGACACAATATTCATTAAAATTGAGGCTCTTTTTAACAAATGACATGTAAAAAACAACTGTTAGGCGAAATCAGGGTCAAATAAAGGTCATTGACCTCTGCAATCAGGCTCCACCACCCACAACACACAAGACATCACTTTCCAGACATGTCTTAGGATGTTTTATCCAAAAATTAAAACAAAACACTTGGTCTTTTTTGTCAATTAAAGAAATTCAAGCAGGCTATTGGACTATTAGTTTTGCTTTTGTTTAAGAATATAGTTTTTGAATCAAATCGTTTTCCGGCTAGATTTTAGCAAGGTTTGATTAAACGCTCATTTAAATTATATATTTCGTTTCAACCATTTTTGTTGACTCTTGCCTGGTCTCTCGTAAATCACAGTGAAAAAGGAAATCATTTTTAGAGTGTTGGATGGTGTACCTTTCTGTACAGTGAAAAGTGAGTCATGATGCGATATTTAATGTTTGTTTTATGATCATCCATCTTTAATCCTTTTTCAAAG
This sequence comes from Strongylocentrotus droebachiensis, assembly GCA_035222895.1. Lineage (NCBI taxonomy): Eukaryota > Metazoa > Echinodermata > Echinoidea > Camarodonta > Strongylocentrotidae > Strongylocentrotus > Strongylocentrotus droebachiensis. Next base: position 24,710 of record JAVYIG010001750.1, read on the forward strand.
GTATAATGCGCTATAAGAACTGTACTATTATTATTATATGTGTATAAAGATCCCCTATTTTATACCTCATTAGCAAAGAATCAAAGGTTTTGAGATAATTATTGAACAATTTAATTGTGCATATAAACTTTTGTGCTGTATGTTTACAGTGACAATAATTTGGTCATAGATGGGGTTTGTCCATAGCAGTCTGACATAAGTTTGCGGCAAGCTTGGCAGGGCTTTAGATTGCACCCAGCAAGCTCCGCAAGCTTGCTGCAAGCTTGCAGGGCATACACTGTCGGCCTGCAAGATTGCCAGGGCTTTAGATTGCGCTCCTGCAAGCTTGCAGGGATATCCTCTTTGACTGCAAGCTTGCAAGAGCATTAGTTTGCGCCCCTGCAATGTCCGCAAGCTTGCTGCAAGCTTGCAGGGCATACACTGTCGGCCTGTAAGATTGCCAGGGCTTTAGATTGCGCCCCTGCAAGCTTGCAGGGATATCCTCTTTGTCGGCAAGCTTGCAAGAGCTTTAGTTTGCGCCCCTGCAATGTCCGCAAGCTTGCTGCAAGCTTGCAGGGCATACACTGTCGGCCTGTAAGATTGCCAGGGCTTTAGATTGCGCTCCTGCAAGCTTGCAGGGATATCCTCTTTGTCTGCAAGCTTGCAAGAGCTTTAGTTTGCGCCCCTGCAATGTCCGCAAGCTTGCTGCAAGCTTGCAGGGCATACACTGTCGGCCTGCAAGCTTGCCAGGGCTTTAGTTTGCGCCCCTGCAATGTCCGCAAGCTTGCTGCAAGCTTGCAGGGCATACACTGTCGGCCTGTAAGATTGCAAGGGCTTTAGATTGCACCCCTGCAAGCTTGCAGGGATATCTTCTTGGCCTGCAAGCTTGCAGCAAGCTTGCATGAATATCTCTCTTTGCCTGCAAGCTTGCAGCAAGATTGCTGTAAGATTGCGCGCAAGTTTTGCAAGCTTAAATTTGTAATGCAATCTTATTAAGCTTGCCGCAAGCTTCTAACAAGCTTGTAACAAGCTTGCCGCAAGCTTAAGTTTCTGTAAGGGGTCACCTGTTTATACCTGGATAATAAAATGTAAAGTATCTTAATTTACATGGCGTTCTGATTAGGGTGAGGGTGTGGGCAGAGGGGGTCCTGTCATCCTCTATTCTTTTTCTTTTCCCCTGTTCTCTTATATTTTCTCTCTTTTCTCTTCTTTTTCTTCTCTTCTTTTCCTTCTCTTTTTTCCTTTTTGCCATTTGATTGGGGGTATATACCCTCTTGTAGTTACATGTGTCATGTACATTACATGTCATGTACATTTAACTGTGGGAAACCCCTCTGTATTTAGGTCTTGCTGCATTCATTCTGAGATTGCGCAATCCCATATGCATGGAAATCCCCAGGTTTGCTCTGTGACCATAAAAGTAAATGTCACTTAGCTGCACCTGTTGAGGTTCTCATGAAGTATGTGTAGTATAAGCTGTACACTTGGTGTAATAGCTTTATAATGGTTTTATTATATGATTTGCTACTTTCTTGTGTATTCAAGATAGGTTTCAATGTCCAAATAGAATGAGAATAGCTGATGACTCCGTCATCAAGGAATGTTGATTTATATACCTGCCTAATTTTACATATCTTTGTAAATAGGTGTTCCTGTATTTCTCCCAATTCTGATCTCCCATGCCAACTAATATTTATTATTTCTCCCCAGAACCCATATTTCCCACAGGCAGAAACGCCATTTTGAGATTGTGAGGACAATAAAGGCTTCAATGAATGATGTCTCTCTTTCAGAGGTTAAATCTAAATCTATAATTTATGTGTACAGCAAGATAACCAAAATTGTATGAAAGCGTTTATCTCATGGCTACCTTCATATCGCAAACATAGAAAACCAAGAGAATAAATTTAAAAGATTCATCTTTTGACCTACGGTACTAAAACATTATTTTGCTAAATATTTCTAGATAATGTTGCCAAGTAATGATATATATTTGTAAAGTTTAACCCTTTCAATTTAACTCTCCTTGGCAAAGCCATAATATGGTACCTTTAACCCCTCAATATAAGATTTCATAGGTTGAACACACTCCCCATGATAAATGTCGGGCTCATCATCTTTTCAATTACATGGCCGTCTCATAAACTTGTCTAGACTTGAACACCAGCCCCTCTGGGGACATGTGTGTGTATTGTGCAGGGGTCTTTAATACACAGGTGCAGAAGGCCATCTGCAGAGTACCTGGGGCAGCAACCTAATTGAAAACCCTGGATTAGTGTAATCTTGTTAAATGTGGGTTAATGTAAGTTGTATGTAGTTTTCTTGTGCTCTTTTCACCAATCATGCATTTTCTTGTAGATGTCTACATTATTCTCATTCCTTGAAATTGAGAAAAATGGCAGTTTTGTTCCAATTCAGTTATTTGTAAAATTGTTAAAATGTATAATCAGCTTGAGAAGGAGCAAATTTGAACATTTTTGTGTTTGTATACAGCCATTGCTTAAGATCTATTATTAGCACAAAAATAGCATTTTGTGCTATCTTGGTTAGATGTTAACATTGTAAAAAATTATATTGTATTAAAGAAGACATTTTTTTGTGAGGGGGTGGTTTCTTTTTATTGGGGGGGGGGGGTGAGTGCGTAGGTAATCGCCAGCAACCGCGGACCACTCCATAGAAAACTACCTCAAACCGCGGACGTACCTGCAATGGGGGACCGTCCACTGTTCCGCCGTATCAAATTTACGACGTAGGGGGCGTTTGAATATTAGATTAACTTGGGGGGTACAATTTGTGTAGGCAACATCGACTGGATCAGTCCGATGTGTATCGCGAAATGTCACAGCGCCCCCTTTGATGACTGCGCGGGAGAGGCACGCGCTACCTGGATCATCCCATAGCAGGTACATGTACGTCCGCGGTTTGATGTAGTTTTCTATAGAGTGGTCCGCGGTTGCCGGCGATTACCTATGCACACACACACAAGTACTAAACTTGGTCCACAGTTGACGCCATAACCATGTACGTACGTGTGTGTGTGTGTGTGTGTGTGTGTGTTTGTATTTCATTGCTTCAGATCCAGAATAGTGAAGAAAAAAACAGTTTTCCATTTTTGTTCTCTTGAGTAGATGTAAAGGTTGTGATATTATGAAGTCAGCTTAATTAAGAAGTGCATTATTAAAGTTGTGTTGTGTGAGATCATTACTAAAACTCTAAGACTATTATGTTAGAATTGATAATAAGGAAAGCTCTTTTACATGATTTTTTATATATCATGCTTATTCAACATCTTACTTAGATGTACCTGTAAATGTTGACTCAATCTGACTTGAGTCTTTGCATTAGAATCAGTCATAATCAGCAAGAAGTTGTCATCAAAGTGTTCAGGGCTTTGATAGAGAGGGTAGCTAGGGGCCTCATTTTGATTAAGATATTCAGCTGTATTGCAGAGAATCTATAGGCAATACAGTGGTATATCAAATGTAGGGGTAGCTGGAGCCTGGAATACACACCCCTGCCCCCGCGAAGGCCCAGCAGGAAATTGAATAGAGAATAGCAGTAGGCTAATACCACGGTTCAGTTTCCCAGATACACTATGCCTCCACCCCACCCCACCCCTCCCCCATTAATCAGTTTGTGAATATGGAGAAAAAATGTATCATTATACACACTTTGTGTCAGACAATTATCACATAAGCCAAAATGTCTCAAATAATTACTTCAACTTGCAATATTGTATCATTTGCTTGGACTTGGATATTAATAGGTGTCTAAGACATGTAAATGGTACCAACCCTATTGATAGCCTGGGGAAATAAATATTTAACATCACCGTCAACTATTCATGGTTTAATTTAATAGTGCAGCTGTCTAAGATCTTACTGCCTAATTATCTCATTATTAACTTGTTTATATGGACATGTAGGCCTCTTTGCTGAGCAGGGCTATTGCCATCTTCAAACCATGTTATGACTTAACAAATATTATCATATTTCACACTTGTTTTATGGCATTGCCTTTCACATGTAGGGCAGTACAGAGCATATTTGCAAAAGAGGGTCTATTTCTGTGAAGTCTTTCATCCAGTTGAAATTCTGTTCATCTTATGCTGTGCCATAAACATTTATTTGTTATTTTGATTAAAAAGATATAAGTTAACTAAGATTTGGTACTTTGCTACACAATTTATAACTTGTCATTAACAGGATGGAAGACATATAGAATAAACAGATGTACATGTATACCCCTTACTATGAGGGGCATATACATGTACATGTACAGTGTACATGTAAGTTGATAGTTACATGTACATGTATGTCTGCCCCTTTGAACCTGAGGTCTTGATGCAGTAATAGTCAGAGCACTCGTGGAGCGTCAAGAATGAGAAGATATAATTGGCATTATCATAACCCATGTCACTGTCACAGATCTGTCATGTTAAATTGATGAGTCTCATCAATTACTCCTCGACTCTTTAGTCCAACATGACATCAACAATGGTAATGATTATTGTGATAATGATAACAACATTAATAATAGTATTGGTAATGGTGAATGTCAATGAAATACATATGTATTACCACATTTATTTATACTATTTAGATTTCAATAAAAGAACATGATCTAGGAAATTTGCCTGAAGGTTATGTATACACATCAGTTTTTACCTTACAATGTACATGTCAATTGGGGCCCTTGCATGATAAAAGCAAAGATATAGTATGTAATGCATATCAGTAAATTCTATTCCATCTTGGGATTATGGCCACTTGCAGATGTAAAGGGGCACATTCCCGGCCTATGCCCTCTTTTAAAAAGGAACCCAATTTGGCATTCTTTAAGTACACAAAAAGATATCTCCTTTGGCCTGTCAGAGATTTCAGGATTGTTCCCCCCCCCCCTTTTTTTCCGTATAGAATCCTGGAGCAGCCCCTCCAGGGGTAAAGTGTATGTATGAATTTTAGGCTAGATGAAATGAAACCAAATTCTAGGACATTTGTGTTGAATGAGTGGTGATGATCAATGTACATACTGTATGAACCATGCAGACTGTAATCAAGCTTAGCAGACATCAAGGCTATATTAGGAAGTATAATTGCTCTTCTACTTTCTTTGATGGCATCTCTAATTTCACTTGCCGTTACTGTTTCAATAACATTCATGTTCCTGTGCTGAGAATGAGAGGCAGAAAGGTCTTAGCTCCATTCTTTTACACAGAGTGAATGTCTTTCTGACTCTCGGCAGACATGTTCATATGTTATTGGCTGGAGAGCTGTACAGCTACACTTATTGGATGGTTTATCAACAAACCTTTTATTGCTAACTGGAACACTTTGATGGGAAAGAAGATGTAGTAGACGTGTAGAGCTTCCACAAATTAAGGAAGTAATTCCCTCTCTTTTTAAAGTAGATATTCATTGATTTTAAAAACTAACTTTAATTTCATTATTGCAAAGTTGAAACTTTGATTCGACAAGGTCATCAAAATTCAATGCTTAGAAACATTCGAAGTAATGATTATTATCAATTACAAAACGCTTAAATACAGCCCCGGCATAGCACCTGAACTCCGAGCTCTCCGAACGCTGCTGAGATGTGTGAGATCACAGTATGGACATGATTTGCACAAGCAGACGATGTCCCATGACATCTCACACATTTTCAGTGCCTGTGTTTTCATCTTTTCTTGAGTTCTTTCTCTTACTTCACTACCGTCAGGCTAAATGTATAATCTATTGCCTCACTCTAAACCCCGCGCATGTTTTTATTTTGATGACAAATGCAGAAATACAAAAATAAAGGAATCTGTCGCTTGTAAACAAAATAAGACACCATTGTATATTCAGCTGCACACAACGCGGTATGTTCAGCGTTTCAAGAGGGAACAAATGCCGTCCTTAATATCATTCCGGGGGGGTTTTCAATTTTAAAGTCTGGTTTCTTTGATTGTTAATTAACCCCTATCCTGTGTATTTACAAGCAAACAATTTTAGTTATTAGAATCGGGTCATATCCCCTTTTGAATAGTTTGACATGCCATTACATTTATATACACTAAACTCATTATAATTTGACAAATAAGAGCTTTGCAATTATGTTCATTCTTAATGGGATGTCGTCTGCTTGGGTAGTATTGGTCCATATAGTGACATCATTAAAACATCGTTATTTTTCTGGGGAATCTCTCGTATATCCCAGCTGCTATGGAGGTGGTTGTATTTCTATTTTTATAAATCGCCCGGTATGTAGTTGACCTAAAACTTGTACGATGGCCATCTGTTAGCTTACCAGTTTCTAGTGATACATTAGTTGACATATTTGTGATTTTCTTTGAATTTCACCTTTAAAACATTTTAAAATGGATAATAGGAATAAGGGTAGAAAATGGTGTCTCCCCCCCCCCCCAACTTCATAATTGAAACTTAGAATATTGCAAAAATCTATGCCCCTATTATATTGTACACTTGACTTATTTTCTGGTCTTCTTGAAGAGAAAAATAACAGAAATGAATTGTTCATCCATTCTCATAAATCTACATATTGCAAGCTTTTTACATTAAAATACTGGTACCCCCAAATTCCTGCTTTAACACATTCTCTTCTTGTATTCACTTGCTTTACGTATTGCCTGTGTGCATTAGTAGTTTGTATCAGTTTCACATTGTCTTTATATTAGGTGTAGGTATTTTGTGAGCCAGAATTGTATGGCTTTGGTTTCATCTTATTTTCTACCTACATTTACGTCATACAGCTCCTGAGGAGACAGCAATACACAGCGTGCAAAAAGTACTGTTTTGCAACAGGTATTTGCTTTGCTTTGCTCAGTTCTGCGAATTTTCTGCATTTCATTATAAATACTCTGCTTCATGCATTATATGATTAAAAGTGTAAGCACTTCTCATAAAGCTACTGGTCTAGAAAAAAAATTGAATAGTGTTAAAAGCACTAATTTTGAAAATACAGGTTGAAAAATCAGCTCAAACGATTTTAGGTACCGGTAAACATGATTGCATGGGTTGCAACAATAATATGAATCCCTGTCCCAGTTGATCACTGTCCCCGTTAAATCACTTCTTTAATTTAAATGATATCTAATTTTAAAGACATATTAGAATTCAGAGATGTACTATTTTTCTTACATTCTAACATTCTTTTACCACTCATTGATGGGATGTTAATTGCATTAGGTCAGTTGACACCTTCACATGTCCACATGAGTTAGCAAGTGTCATTCTAATCTTTTTTACACCCCTGACAAGCATATTGCATTGTCAAAGGATAATTACTGCTAGGCTATGGCTTGCACATACTGTACCTGCTAATCGCGCGCCGGTAATTATCATAATTAGACTATCAACTGAGCCGTCTGGTGTATGACTGAGTTGGAGGTACAATATCATTACCGATCCCATAGCAACAAGGCTCACAAGTACGACTACCCTGCTAGATACATTCAATCATGTAATACTCAAGGATAATAGCAAAGGGCTTTGTATGACGTGGGTGTATGAAAAATGTAATATGCATTACAAAAAGTTAAGTTCATCTCTTCTTCTTTCCTTGTCTCGGTCCATTGTCTTCCTCTATTTCTTTCTCTCTACTCTTTACTGTATTTTTTGGTCATATGCTTTTCTGTCCCCCCCCCCCTTTCTCTTTCCCCTTATCTTGTTTACGTATTCTCTCTCTCTCTCTCTCTCTCTCTCTCTCTCTCTCTCTCTCTCTCTCTCTCTTTTAAGCTCTTTCTCCCCATCTGTGTGTACATGTACATGTAGCTGTACACTTGTCTCAACATATATCACACATTGTATATGAACTGAACTTAGCTCTCTGGCATTCTACATGTACATGCAAACCTCAAGAAGCGATTTCAAATCATGTAGTCATGTATTTAATGAACCATACAATCGGACATTCATTCCCTGGCTGAGTCATAACACGGCATAATGCACACAAATCTTTCTCCATAACCACATGTTTGCATACAACATTTGAAACACCTTTTCTCTTTTTTCCATTGAAATGAAACCAATATTTCATGCTTTAATGCACTGCTCCATTGTCATGCATTGCTGATCTAAATGCATGAGGATTTCCTCTGTCTTGATCTTGCAGTTGAACAGTGTTGATATAATGTATGTTGTGTAAATCTGCAATTGACAAATTACTTGCGTGATATCTAGACAAATATACTCAAGGATTGCGAGTTTGCCATAATAGTTTAGTTTCCAATGATAATGAATCACTCTTCGGATGAAAATACACCAAACAATGATCAAGAATAATATTTGTATAGTTCTTTGTGAATTTCTACATTCTTAATTAATGTAAAAATAATTAAGAACTGAAGTGGGCACTATAAAACCACACCAAAACAAAGTCCTTGAAAGAATATACATGTCAAGAACAGGATATGATACATAGGTTTTACTCCTTCTAGATGTAGATTTCTTTTTCTTTTTCTAAGATCCATCAGCTGAACCCAAAGTTTAATCCTCATCCATGTACTAATGAAACTTATTCCTTGATGCCCATAAAAGCTTGTACGTAGGTGAACATGTACATGTACATCCTTTCGTCCAATGGACCAAAAGTATTTTTTTAAAGAAAGAAAAAAAGTCCTGTTTAAACCTTGCATTTATCCTGTGAAATCACAGGACTAGTGGAATAAAGACCTAACAAGACTAGAACCAATGGAATGTAGGACCGATGGGATGTAAGACCAGTGGGAAATAGTACCAATGGTATGAGGACCAAAACAAAAAAAGGGAAATACGTGTACATGTGTAGTACCAGTAGGGCATAGAATCAATTGGATGTAAGATCAATACGATGGGATCATTGTAGGACTGTAAACATGTAGAACTCCTATACAAAAATGAATGCAATAAGACTTCCCTTCTATCTTGTATTAATATTTGTTAGCATTTAGTGCGGCCTTTAGATTTATGAATTTTGTAGTATTCCCAGACGAGACAGCAAACATTTACAAAGGCCAAGTTTACATTTACATACTCTCTTTACATACTGTGAGACATATGGCACATGTGCTAACATTTTGCTTCATTATTTCCTGTTTGAATAAAACATTGATGGAACATGTATATAAGAATAGCTTTATCATTGTATGTACATGCAGGGGCTCCGAAAATCAATCAATATTCTCATCATCCTTTTATGTGAATAATTTGAAACTGCAAAAAAGCAATTTCATGCTGATTTATACAGGACATTTAGATAAGATGTCCATTCAGGTGTCTGCCTAAATGTTTATTGAACACTTTGTTTTGTGGGTATTATTTTAAACCCTTCAGATTTGTTTTCTTTGAGGACTTATTCCAATCTAATGTCAAGATCCTGTATGATCAAGAGCCAGAGGCAGAAGACAATGTAGAGGCTACAGTTCACATGGGCTAGCTCCTGGGGCACCCTAGTATTTTATCACTGGTCATTCTGTATTGATATAGTTTGAGATTTAAACCATTGGTTATTTGGAGTGATTGTTTCATTTCTGTATGAAAAATAGAAAAACACTTACTCCATTACTATATGGACATTTGTCCAATCTATTACTAGTCAAATTACAGTCAAAACCACTCATTCACTTTAAATTTTCTTGTAAAATTATTACCAGTAACCAACCATAGTGTACAAGTCATGGCAGTGGGTTGTTGCTTTGTATATTTCCCATAAAGATGAAATCCAGCCATTGTCAATTTTCTGAGAATTGTATGACAAAGGTTGAAGACATGAACCACCAGGTAGCAGAGGTTCTAGTTACATGTACCATCAAATACATATCATAGTCCATATTTAATAGAAATAACTGAAGTCAAGTATATCATGTGCCTCGGAAGGCAAATAATAAAGGTCATTTGTTTTAATGTACATTGCCCTGGTGTTTAGATCGGACTTTGTTTTGTACATTATCCTAATTTTTCATTTTCCTTCCTTTATTCATATGATAGATAATGTTCAATCTTTTAAAACATTTTTTAAAAGCCATGTGTTTTTTTTTTGTACAAAAATTGAAGAAATGCATTTTTAACTCATGATGTTGGGTCTAATGGTCAACAATTCATATTGAAGGAAAAATAATTTATTGTAAAGAATGTGTATTTTGTGCACTGTTAAAAACATTGTTAAAGAATCGAGTACAGAAATATGCTTCTTGTGAAGAGTTTAATAGCTTATATATAGCTCCCAATTGTGCTTCAGGTTGATTGGGTTAATTTATAAGTTAATTAGTATAGACTTTAACAATGGACCTACAGTGTGGCATGAAACAGTCCATGTCTATTATGATTCATTAAAATTCCACAAAAAAACAATCAAGCACTGATGCACATATAACCTTTCTTAGTTTTCACAGCTTGCGTGTGGAGAACTTCACCTTCAATAGAGAAATATAACAATGAAAGTAGAACTCATAACACGATGTCACCTCTCCGTACATGAGTTGCTAAGTACATACCAACCCTCTTTGTCATAATATATCTGAAATGGGTCTGAAAGGCATCATTTGAACCGTGATAAATGTTGACACAACAGACCCATCATTATATCAATCCAAATACTCAACTTCGCCTTCTGAATGAGACAAAATCACTTGAAATGAGTCATACTTGGTCCTGTTTGTTGTTCATGTTAATACATGTTGTTGTTACCGTAAAATTGAATATTGTCTGCTAAGAACCATGAGGGAACTTATTCATACCTCTCATTGCTCAGAAAGTATTGTCTGTTTGGAGCCAGAAGGGTGTTAAAGATGAAGTTGAGTTATGGTCATGCGATTGCATTGTGAAAAAAACGGTGTGGAATCTACAAGAAAAGGTTGATCATCTAGCATATAAGTATTTGTGTGTATTGCAAGGTTCTGGAATCATCAAAATGATAAGAAATTAGGCCAAGTCTTGGTAAAGTTACAAACACTGTACACAGAAAGATGTACATGTATATGGGACTACACAAAAACGTGGCGTAAAACTCAGTCCTGATTTTTACGATGTTACATAACATATTTAGAATATGAAGGCATTTGAAGAGCCATGCTTTTCAGGGAACAAGTTTTATCTGATGTTCTTCCACACTTGCATAATAACAATGATAACGCTCACAAATTATTTTTCACCTCTTCCCAGAACTCAACATTCTCTTTAACTCTGTGATAAAGTATACAGGTTAATGCCCTTCTGGTTCCAAACAGACGATATGCTCTTTTGTGCTCTGTCAATATACTGCTGTGTGACAAGAAAGTGAGAGAGGATGATGATTATTGTTTTTTGTTTTGTTGAGGAAGTTACATATTCTTTCCTTATCAAAATATCAACAAAAAAGTTAATGAATTTCACTCGTGAAGTTGGATGTAATCATCTGCTGTAAAGCAAAACAGTGTTAATTGTTCGAATTTGTGTTTATGTTCATTACAGTTATGTTAAATAATTTGTAAGATTTGACCCCCAAAACAGACATCGTAGATCTAACACCCCTATAGCTCTTGGCGAACAAAAATTATCATATTGTCCACACTAACTTTCCATACCCCCCCCCCCTCTCTCTCTCTCTCTCTCTGATGCATGTGCGATTTTCTTACAGTAGGCCTGTCTTCATCAGCTCGAGTTTGCCTAATTATAACTTGCTATTTTAACTATCCCGATCACAAATTTATCAGTTAATTTGCGACTTCATCAGCCTGCAGTTGCAATTAGGGGGATATTTGGTCAAGAAAATATCCAGAGAAATATTCGTCTTGTTTCCAAAATATCTCGCTATTTGGGAAATAACCCCAAAATAGCGGGCTAATTTGCACCTGTCCGAGCTAGTTTGTGATAAGCGTATCGGTTTGGTGAAGAAGCTATTGTGAGCTTCAGGATAATATCTCGAGTCTGGAAATAGCGGGATATTTGGCAAACTTGAGCTGATGAAGACAGGCCGATTTTGATGATTTGTGATGTTATTCAAGATTACATCCAAGACTACTCTTTTTAGATGATATATTTGTCCTCATGTAATTAAAGTTTGTGGTGATGCATGTTACATTCAGAACAGTTTCTTCACGACTGGAGTCATTTGTGATAGCAATAAAAACTGAATGTGTCATCAATCAAGATTTTATGCTTGGACTGACATCGGGACTCCAAAATGTCATTGACCGTTTCCTGGGAGAGGTATAGATAGTAGTATTAAACTTGCTCCTGCGACAGTTGCTATGCATTAGTTTCCTGCACTAACCAAATTCTGAACATCATCCATTTACCCAACTTAATACCTAACCCTACACTTAAACCCATTTGCAACCCCCACCCTGTACTCATACTCTTGGCGAAACAAAGCCCTAAGCAAGTGTCGTCTGAGGAAATGTCGGATCACAGGTCAAACATAGTGAGAGGGGGGCTAGAAAAGACCGTCTTCCATACATTTAGAAGCGGAGGAGGCAATCTGGCTTTTTGGGGAGCGTTTTATAGGCTTTATAATGGCATTATTTGAATTATTGTAGATTACCAGGACAATAACCAACAGTGAAGCATACATGCTGAAATAACTAGATTTTAAGTCTGAAAGCTATACAATTATTTACTATTAAAGAAAAAACATAATACTGGTATGTATTAAAAGAGCAGATGAATTAATACTTTATATTCTGGATTCTTCTTTATAGTGATATTCAGAATGATTGTTGATGAAGTAAATAATCTCAAAACTTGTGGTCCCTCTTCTCTCAAGGCTACATCTTTGAACTATGCCGACTAAACCATTAAAACTGAGGTACCTGAAGTGAAGAATGTAATTGAATGGCGCAATTTTCTAGTTTTGCACCTCCGTTAACATAGTGAATGTCTATGAAATTTCAAATGTCAATCATGGATCAAATCTAGAATTCTTTCTCTGCATTTTTCTGTAAATTGAATCTGTTGTCAGTGAAATTCAAGCAGATTCCTCTGAGACTTGTGTTGTTGTTCAAGGGTCAAATCACGAACAGTTTGAAGCTCTTTGTGCAGAAATTAGATGCTTTTTGTTACCAAGACAATGGTTTGTACCAATGAATGATTGCAGAGGTCGTGTGAGGGGCAGAGTAGGAGTTGCCAGCTCTTTGAAACAGTTCATGAACTTCCCTCTTGATTTCACAGAAGAAGAAAAAAGAAACTTTTGCCAAGAATCCATATTTATGCTTCATCTGTTGACAGGGCAAATAGAAATAAGTTGGTACTTTAAAGGAAACCTAGTACCTGTAGCAGAGTAAAAAGTAAAGTTGTTATTTTGAGAGCCATTTTTATTCTAAACAGCGATTTTATGCATTGTGACTCATGAACAGATTTGTTTTGACGGGTTACTTTTTGAGTTTTTCATTTCGCAGATTGGAATATCCTACCAAAAAGTAATACGTTCTTTTCCTTCATGTCTAATTTTTGAAACTATTTCATCTATCTCTGTTTACATTGAAATAGGGGGATAATAGTTTCCTCTGTGCCCTAGACTATTGGTGCATTAATGCATTATTTTATTCCTTTAAGTAGATGTTGATATGAGACACAATTTTTATTTCATCCGTCTCTCTCTTTCTCTCTCTTACTTTTTCTCTCTCTTACTTTTTCTCTCTCGTCTAGTCTCCTCTCTCTCTCTCTCTATCTCTTAGTGTTCGCGCGATTTAAGTCACCTTGATTTAAATCACTACGCATAACACCATCTTGGTTTGAAGATAGACTTGCAGCCTAGCTGTGAGTGACGTGTGACATGAAGTTTATATATGTCCTACTTCCCCTCCACTTATATGTTGGTAGGGTGATAGTCTCATGTCCTGTGTCTGTGGAGACCTAACCGGGATTACCTCAGGATTGATACATGTAGAATGTGGTTTTGAATACTATTACCAGATGATATATGGAAAACCTTGAATCTGAATATGTATATGATCCTCTGTTGAACTTTCATCTACTTGCCCCCCCCCCCCCCCCCCCTCCCTCCCCAACCTACCCACACTCACACTTTTGGGAAAGTCACAGGTTTTTTTTTACATATTTATCTTGGAGCAGTCATGAAGTGCAAGTGTATGTTAGTTATTTTAAAATATGCACAGGAGCATAATTAATTTAGTAGCTCTAGAATGGATAACTCAAAAGCACTCCTAAAATGGCTTTGAAAAAGAAAAGCAAAATCGCTGTGACTCTTATGGAAAATGGTCATTATTTAAGCTACCTGGAATGTACAATGAGCCCTCCAGGACAGAAAAGTGATAGTGTGAACTAAAATGATTCACCTATTGTCTTTCAATTATGTTTGATACATGGCTGTTCTTTAGAACGGAGCCCAGCAACACCTTTCGGAGACATACAATTTAGTAGCTCTAGAATGGATAACTCAAAAGCACTCCTAAAATGGCTTTGAAAAAGAAAAGCAAAATCGCTGTGACTCTTATGGAAAATGGTCATTATTTAAGCTACCTGGAATGTACAATGAGCCCTCCAGGACAGAAAAGTGATAGTGTGCACTAAAATGATTCACCTATTGTCTTTCAATTATGTTTGATACATGGCTGTTCTTTAGAACGGAGCCCAGCAACACCTTTCGGAGACATACAATTTAGTAGCTCTAGAATGGATAACAATTTAGTAGCTCTAGAATGGATAACTCGGAGACATACAGCCCTATGCCCTGGATTCTCTTTAACATAACACAGCCCATTCTCGTAGACTAATGGCGTAGTTGGTAGTCTACATTGACCAATATTGACAAACTCTGAGGGGAAACCCAAGTTCCTCGATCAATGGCAGACTGCACGCTGAGCAAATCTGAAATCGCAAGGTGAGCTGCTAGGCTGTAGGTGCTGTCGGATAAATCGTAGACTCGTGAGCATTCCCAGGGGATATGCCAAACTGTGTGTTCTGACCCCAATTGAACGCCATCGATCAGTTTCTGGAATTTAATCGCTAAATTTCATCACTTCAACTTTGACATTGCTAGTATAAGGGAAACTTGAGTTACATACCGGTAGGTGTGTGTTTGTTATTCATGATTAAATCTGATACAAGCACAGAAACACCACTTTAACAAAATGTACATGTATTAAATATACCCGGCACATTATAAAGAGAAAAAGTACAGTGTCTTTAATACATTTTTAAACATTTTGTTGACAACACAATGATGCTTAGTTTTATTGTGAGAGTCGCTCCATTTTTCTTACACAAATAATGCATCATTTCCAGTTTTCTCATGATTTTCTCTCTTGACTAGGCATTGATTATCTTGTAAAGGATTCCCAGTAGAAGAGTCAAAATATTCATCACCCTTTCCTTGTATTACAAATTTCTCTAATTTTGACATACTCTCATTTTAAGTCTTGTAAAGCATTTTCATTAGTAGAATATGTATAGTCATACTTTGTATTACAGTGAGTGTGACTGACAAACAAATATTCAGACATTGATTAAGTCTCATAAAGCATTTCTCAGTAGTAGAGTGAATATTCATATTTTCCTTCTATCATGAATTTCCCTTATAACAGATTCAGACTTTGATTTAAGTCTTGTAAAGCATTTACTAGTAGTAGAATTTGAATATTTCTATTTTGTATTATCATAAATTTCCCTCCTGATATATACATTCAGACCTTGATTGAGTCTCATATAGCATTTCTCAAGAGTAGATTCTGAATATTCATACTTTTGCTTTCATCTTGAATTTCCCTCATGACATAATGTCATGAGGGAAATTCAAGATGAAAGCAAAAGTATGAATATTCTTTTTATATATATTCAGACATTGATTTACTCTCTTGTACAACATTTCCCAGTTGCAGAGCATGAACATTCATGTTTTCCACTTTTATTTGACATCCCCCTCCACAAGAAGGTGTTCAGCTAGCAGTATCGACCAAAGCAGATTGATTAAGGGGGTAATTATTCACAAAATCAGACATCGAGAGTATGGTGACCTGTTTTACATGCACGGAGATGATACATCAGTCGCGTTTATAAAGTGCAGCCTTTATGGCAGTGTCACTTTCGTTCTCTCGTGATGGAATTTATAGAGGGAGAACATTGGCTAGCTATGTGATCCCTTAGAGTATTGTTGGAATGGAGATTGGGGGTGCATGAAAGGGGTTTAATTCAATTTAGAGGGTGCATGAAATGAGAATGAGGGATGTGGGTAAACAGATATAAGAGAACGTTAAACTTAGGAAGAGAAAGAAAGAAAATTCTGAAAATATTCATTTTTTTCATTTAATTTTTTTGATTTTTTTTTTATTTTTTTTTTAAATATAGGGGAGAAACAGACAGACAGACAGAGGGAGAGAATGGGGAGAGAGAGAGAGAGTGGAAGAAATGGAAGAAAGTTCACAGTGGATGTAGAAAGAGGGGAATTGTGGTAACATATTGGGTAAAAGAGAGAATCAATAATTTGTTAAAATTTTATTCTGCCTCAATCCTTACAGGCATTTCTGTTTGTCAGCAGACAGTGTGCTACAATGAAGAAAATGCATCTGGAGGCAGACAATATTTCTTTGAATAAGTTCTGCACATTAGAAGCAAAAAAAATGTACAGAATTAAAATACAAAAGGACTGAGATCATTGTCCCATTGGCGGAAAGAATATTTTGCCCAGATTTGATTTTTGCCCACTATAGGAGTAGCTCTTGACGTCAACGTTGTGAAGGAAGAAGGGTCTTTCTCTCATTCAAGATAGCCCTTCCAGCCTATCTTCTCCATCTAATTTCCTCTATCTTATGATTCCAGTTTCTCCTTCTCTTACTCTGTGTCTCTGTTTCATTCTTTCTCATTCCCCATACCCCCCTCTCTACCTTTCTCTCTGTACCTCTCTCTCTCTCTGTACCTCTCTCTCTTTCTCTCTTTCTTTCACTCATTTTCTCTCTGGTCCGTCTTCCCCACTGTCTCATTCTGAATAGATGCCTTTCACCCTCTGTTTCTATATATATATATCTCTCTCTCTCTGCATAGTGGCTTACCTGTCTGTTCTACCCTCCCATGCCATAAGTATTGCAACATGATGAAATTCGTTAAATTTGTGGTTAAATTTGTGTAGATGGGAACATTGATAACGCCAAATATCGAGATATTCTGGACGCCCACTTGTTTCCATCCATTGCTAACATCTTTGGCAACGCGCAACACCCGTTCGTCTTCCAGGATGACAACGCACCGGCACACAGGGCAGCCAGGATGGACCAATGGTATGACGAAACTGGCGTCAACAGGGTGCAGTGGCCGGCGCAATCACCAGATGCTAACCCGATAGAGAATCTGTGGGATGACATCAAGAGAGCCAACACCAAAGACCGACCAACCACGAGGGAAGGTTTGGTCCGCTCTATCTTCAGGGCCTGGGGCAGCATCACCCAAGAAAGATTGCAAGGACTCTACGCGACGATGCCAAGAAGGATGCGCGCCATCATTAGAAGGCGAGGATATCCAACAAAATACTAGAGACTCGTGAATCTTACATGAAAAATGACTATTGATATATCAATAAAATGTGCCTGATAGTATGATAAAAAATGATGCACTACATATTCATTAAAACAGCACTCATTTTCATGTAATTATTTGTCTCCTGTGTAATGTGTGTGTCTATGTTGCAATACTTTTGGCACGGGAGGGTACCTCCTGATTGCCTCTCCATCTCACCACGTTTCCTCTCTCTCTCTCTCTCTCTCTCTCTCTCTCTTTTTCTCTTTCTCTTTTTCTCTTTCTCTTTCTCTGCAGAGTGGCTTCCCTGTCTTTTCTACCTCTTTCTTTCCTCTCCATCTCTATCTCACCATGTTCCCATCTCTCTCTCTCTCTCTCTCTCTCTCTCTCTCTCCCTCTCTCCCTCCCTCTCTTTCTCTGCTGATGCTTCTGCTTCTCTCTATATATTGTGCCTTTCCCTCTCTCTCTCTCTCCATCTGTAGGCATCTCTTTCCATCTGTAGGCATCTCTTTCTTGCTCACGGAAGTTATGTTTGATGTATATTGTCTCAGGCATGTGGAAAGTGAAAAGAGTGTGCAAGTATGCACAGTGGGTTAGTTGTATCCTCCAATGTATCATGCACTGCTTGCTTAAGGCTGCTGTTCAGCATGCTGTCTCAAAGGGCAAGAAAATTGAGCTTTTTACAGCTTTTCCGCTAGCCAATCCTCCTGCTATGCACATGATAATATGTGTGGTCTGGGGCTACTGTTTTCCTTCTTGGTTACACCGTTAAAATGTCATTCTTTCTTCTCTTTCCAACTTTGATCATATTCTCTCGGTTTATTCTCCATTATGCACAATTCTGTTTGGTAACCTTTGTGTTTCTAAACTGGAATGGTTCAGCTACTTTAGTATTCTGCTCAATAAAACCTAATTTTCATCTTCACATACATTGTGATGTTATAATAATAATGGCTTCTTATGTAGCACACATGTCTGTCACGTCGTGACGCTCCTGGCGCTATCCTTGATATCCTTGTAGTCTTTATTTCTTTATAATTATGGGTACTACAATTCATTTTCTAGTGCAGTCAATCCTTATAAGTTATCAGAAGAAGATGTGAAGCCATCATGGAAAGTATCATTTTTTTCTATTTATTATTCCTCTTCCCTTCCTCCTTTCCACCTTCTTTCTTCCTTTTTCTGTCTGCCTGTCTGGCATTTCTGCTTCGTCTCTCTGTCTCTCTCTCTTTTCTCTTCCCCTCCTCTCCTCTCCCATTTCCCTTTTCTAATAAATCTCTTGCAGCTATCAGAGTAAGATGTGAAGAGAGTTAGCGTGTTAATGCTTTTGGACGGGTGTAGTAATAAAAGCCAATCAGAATAACTGCTATATACGAAATGTCATTGGATGATAACATTGGGATGAGATAGAAAGAAGAGTGGCAATAAATCTGCTTTATTTACTTGTTATCATCTTTTTCTTCTTTGCTTCCCCATTCTCTCTCTCTCTCTCTCTCTCTCTCTCTTCATCCTTTTCTTTTTTTCCCGCCCCTTGATTTCATTTCTAACTCTCATCCGTTCCAATTTTGCTCTGTTGTTGTTTTTGTATTCTAGACTAAGTTTCATATGGCTATTCTACTGATACAATACAATTCACTTTCATGTAGTAATACTTTCTTTATTTCAAATTCTATTGAATTCTTAACTTCTTGATGTTGGTAAATGGTAAATGGGGATGTAGGAGTGTCATGTACAAGTGGGAAAATAACAACTATTAGTTGTCGAATCGACTTAAGAGCTATAGAGCCAGTAAGTAATAGTCTGATTTTCAGACCATTGAACTAAATGGTCGTACGTTTTATGCTGCAAAAAGATTCAATCAGTTTAATTTTGGCCATTAAAAGAAGTGGGTTATTGATGTAGACAAATGCTCATGTACCCTGTACAGCTCATTTTATGTATGTTATTACCAAAGAAGAAAAAAAGCCAGTCAGTCACTCAATAGTGTCTGACAGTGAAGTCTAGCAAGTAAACAGGTTTCCTTGCATAATTTGAATATTAGGACACTGCTAACGTTTAAGTTTCACAGATAGGACATACATGACATATTCATAATTCCTGCAAAGTTCTGTAGAATTTGATGTTGGCTGCAAAAGGGACATAGTATCTTTAAGGCAGACAGTTGTAAATGCTTATATTTGTACATCTTATCATATTTCTAAATACCGGTACATGTACATGGGAGATATAAGTAGGTCTAGTGGTCATCAATAAACCGACTCTGACGGACACCCACAGAACCTGATTCAAAACTCTCATGATTTACAGATTGTTACATTCAAAATGTGCACTCTAGATGTGTGATCAGTTCTGATTGATACACGTCTGTAAAACCCAATTATACACATACACGCCCACCTATATCATTTGCACATGCAACGTGCAACATCTATGGAAACGGGTTCAATTTCAAAGCTTTGCATATCCTTGAGATTAAATTATAATTTACATCAATAAATCAACGTATCTACCTATTCTACTTTGCTATTGTTGCACCTCAACATTGCATAACCGAAACTTAAAACACATCGCCAAATTGCTCATACCCCCCCGACCAATGGCGCCCTCCGTGACCCTTGCGTCCGAGCGCCGCCAACGTAACCTCTTCCTCTTATCTCTTCGCATCCGAACGGATAAGTTACACTAAAAATCGCTCCCAAAAGTTGAAGAGTTTTTCCTCTTTAGTCACTTTTTGGTTCGCATTTTCGCCTTTTATAATATTCTCTACGATTTCCTGTTCGTTAGAGAGTAGTTTCACTCCGTGAATTTATTTATTTATCAGTATTCTAGAACGTTTTCTTGCCGACTACTGTTACGTTTCCGCTTTCGCGTTTGCCCGTCCTCACTCCTCCGAGGCCTCGGGTGCGTGCGGGGGTAGTCGGTGGGGTGTTTTAGTCACTGGTAGTTTATTTAATTCTTTAATTCTTGTTGATAATTGCTCGTACCCTTTGTTTAATTTTCTTTCCCGCAGGTTATAATATGTCTCGCAGTTCTTATTTTCTCTTAGCAGGTTTCACGAAGAAGAAATCAAGTTCTGTCGCGAGAAAGAAGACAAAGGATTCTAGTAATAAGTCTTCGTTAGTTACGCCCCTCGGGAGCGGTGGTGACACCGCAAACCCCGGGGATGCAAATGTCAGCAGACATTTATGCGGGCAAGGCAAGCCTATGAGAATGGTCGAGGGGGCGATTTTATCTCCTCTCGGGACGGTTCCCGGAAACCCAGAGGTTCTTACCCTGGGTGGAACGGGCCTTAGTTCTGCACCGCCAACAATTGTTCCGTCAGGTCTTTTGTTTGGTCGGTGCACAAATCCATCGACGGATACGAAGACGGAGGATTCTAGTAATAAGTCTTCGTTAGTTACGCCCCTCGGGAGCGGTGGTGACACCGCAAACCCCGGGGATGCAAATGTCAGCAGACATTTATGCGGGCAAGGCAAGCCTATGAGAATGGTCGAGGGGGCGATTTTATCTCCTCTCTGGACGGTTCCCGGAAACCCAGAGGTTCTTACCCTGGGTGGAACGGGCCTTAGTTCTGCACCGCCAACAATTGTTCCGTCAGGTCTTTTGTTTGGTCGGTGCACAAATCCATCGACGGATATTCGGGTTGCTTCCGTGGATCCGGACTTGAACCGGTCACCGATCGGTTCTTCTGTCCCTTTGTCGGATTTGCCGGTTCCGGATTTCGGTCCGGATACCCGTGCATCCGAGTCGGATCCTGGGGCTTCAACTAACCGCGCCTCTCCGTCGGTGCGTGTTCCGTTTTCCCGATTCGGTTTGCGGGGAGCTCCTACCGTCGGGCTTTTATCGGATAACCGTCCCGTTTCTTCGGCCTTTTCCGTTACCGCTACGTCTCGTAAGAGGCGGGGTTCCCGGGACGCTGTGGCCGGTTCTTCCTCGGATTTTGTTTATCCTTCGAAGAATCCGCGCTCTGATTTTATGGCACCGTTTGCGGCTCCTCGGGGTCCGCCTTTGGTGGCTACTCTCCCTCCGTCGGTGCCTCCACCCCCGCCGGAATTTTCGGATTGGATGCAGGCTTTTGCTGAAGCTTTTCGATCTTCGGTGCCCGAGTCGGCTCCTCCGGTTCGTCCTACTTCACTTTCGGATCCGATCGCGGTTGATTTATTTTCGGAGTTTTCCGAAGATGCATCGATCTCGCCTGAGCAGTCGCCGGTGCGGGTTTCGAGTTGTCGTATTCAGCCGGGGTCCTCTCTTTTTTTTTGCTTCTCCGCCTCACGCTTCGTTGGGCGCTCCGAGAGGCGGGGATCGTCCCTGTTTATCTGGTCAAGATAGGGGGGGCTCGGTTGATCGTTGGGACACTGGTTCCATCGCTCAGTCGTCTGGTTTAGTTGCGGGGGATGATGCGTCTACTTCCGTTTGTGTCTCTGGCGGCGGATTCGTTAGCCTTGTTTCACAAAAATGTGCCCGATTCTTGTGTCGTCCCGGAGTTATCGGCGGGGCTTCCTGTCTTCTAAATCGGACTCTTCAGCGTTTCAGGGACTGTTTCTTCCTGATCTACACAAAGAAGAATTTGTGAATGCCGCAGAAGACTTGTCGTCATCGACGGGATTTCTTAAGCGGCAGGTGGACAAGTACGCTTTCGTTCCTCAGGATGCGGATTTGTATTTGTGTCCTAAACGGGTTTCTCCCAAACTTGTGGCGGTGGCCAGTCGTTTGGGGAAGAAGTTTGGGACTCGTGGTCCTTTTGATAAAAGTGACAATTTGTTGTTTGATCTTTTCTCACGGCTTGCGGTGACTTCGCATTCCATCGAGAAGTATCGTCGGGAGGCTGTGCTCACTTATTTGGGCATTCGACCGCATCACATTCCAGGACTGCTTCCGCAGATTCCAGTGGCCAGCCCCCACCTTTGTGGAGATAGTTTCACTACTCTACTGCAAGCCGAGATTGATGGTGAGAAGCAGGCTCGAGACCTGTCCGTTGCTTTTCGCGATGTCCAAGAACCGGTTCCTTCCTCCAGACCTCGTAAGAAAAGTTTGAAGATTTCGGGTTCTTTTCGTAAGAACGTCGGCCAGTCTAAGGGCCGCCCTCAGGACTGGTACCCGGCCGAGGAGGAATACCAGGATCGTGGTCGTCCTTCGTCTCGAGGTTCTTCTTACCGTGATTCTTCTATCTTCCCGGAATCCCTTTCGTGGTGGTGGGAAGTCATTCTCTAGATGATGGCTTCCCCCGAGTGCTTGGGTCTTAGGTCGGCGGGTGGCTCCGGAGATTTCTCCCGGCGTGGGAGAAGATCACCAGCGACGCATTTGTTCTGTCGGTGGTACGAGAAGGGTTCTTCATAGATTTTGTGGAACCTCTTCCGAATGGCGTCCTCCGGAGCCGCTCTCCGATCATGTCCCCTCTTTTTCAGAGTCACATTTCCTCCGAATTCGTGTCTCTGTTAGAGAAGGGGGCAATAGAGGAAGTAGACGATCACCCGTGTCTTTGTTTGTCGCCGGTGTTCGTAATTCCCAAGTGCTCGGGTTCTTTAAGAATGATTCTCAACATGAAGCGGTTTAACCTTCTTTTGGGAAAGGTTCATTTCCGAATGGATCATCTGGCAACCATCCTTTCTTCATTGAATCCCGCAGACGTCGCGGTTTCTTTGGATCTTCGCGACGCTTATTTTCATGTGCCGATACATCCGCGGTCGCGGGATCTTGTGGGGTTTTGCCTTCCTGGGCAAATTCTACCGTTACAGAGCGCTCCTGTTCGGTTTGCGCCCTGCTCCTCGGATTTTCACGAGAGTCGTGGCGTCAGTCATGCTGTTGGATCATATGCAGATTCTGATCAGCACGACTCAAGATCTCGGATTTCTCATAATTTGGGAGAAATCAGAATTCGTTCCGACTCGCACGCCGTCTTACCTAGGTGCTCAGCTGGACATTCGTCATCAGCTGGCTCGTCCCAGGCTCGACAGGGTCGAGACGATAGTCAGGACTGCTAGGTCTCTGAGATGTGCACGTCGGGTGAAAGCCGAGTGTTGGCTTCAGTGGCTAGGGTTTCTCTCCAGTCTAGTCGACATGCTTCCAGTTTGTCGACTATTGATGAGTCCCTTCCAACTCTTTCTGTTGGAGTTTTATCAGCCGAGCGTGAGTTCTCTTTTGTCGTGGATCCCCCTGTTGTCCAGATGCAAGGGTCTTCTAGGTCCTTGGCTTCGTCGTTCCTTCTTCCTTCAGGGCAAACGCTTCCGAGTTCCTCTCCCTTCTGTGACCGTCACCACGGACGCGTCGCTGTTGGTTTGGGGAGGTCATTGCCAGGGGTCAATGATTTCAGGAGACTGGAGTCATCTGGACTTTCTGCCCCACATCAATGTGTTGGAACTCATGGGAGTGTTTGCTTCGCTTCGTCACTTCCGTGCTCGTCTGGTGGGTCGTTCGGTTCTGATTCTTACGGACAACGTATCGGTGATGGCGTACATCAACAGACAGGGAGGCACTCATTCTGTGGCTCTGAACGAGTTGGCCTCTCAACTCTGGGCGTGGTGCAAGGGGGCGAGGGTGTTCCCGATTGCATCACATATCCCGGGCGAAGAGAATATCTTAGCGGACTTTCTCTCCAGAGACAAGTGCCTTCCCTCAGAGTGGACTCTGCCTCCGACTGTCTTCAGGCAACTGGGGAGAGTGTTCGGTGTTCTCGACATCGATCTCTTCGCAACTTCGCTCAACCATCGTTTTCCTCGATATTCTCGAGAGTCCGGGAACCAGGAGCTTTTGCTCTGGACGCTTTTGCGATCCCGTGGAGGGATGGAGGGCTTACGCCTTTCCCCCGTTCGCGTTGTTTCCCCATGTGCTCTGGAAGATCAGGGAATATCAAGCGATGATGATTCTCATAGCTCCTTGGTGGCCGGCGAGGTCGTGGTTTCAGGACCTCCTGACCCTCCTGGTGGGGGCTCCGTGGTCGTTGCCGTGTCATCCGGATCTGGTGTCGCAACCTCTGTCTGGTATTCTACACCAGCGGCCGGAAATCCTCCGTCTGACCGCTTGGCGGTTATCGGGAAGAGGGCTCGTTCGTTAGGTTTCTCCGAACGTGCTGCACAATTTCTAGTCCAGAGTAGACGAGAGTCGACCAGGACGGTTTACAACTCCTGGTTGGATGCTTTTCACACTTGGTGTGAGGAGGTGGGCGTCGCCCCTAGAGAGGCGTCTCTACCTTCTATTGCTGACTTTCTGATCTCTTTGTATGACAAGGGGAGAGCTCTGTCAACGATTTGTGGCTATCGGTCTGCTATCTTCGGTTTCTTCTGCTCCTCAGCTAGCGGCTCTTTTGAAGTCTTTCTTCCTTAAGAGACCCTTCTTCAGACCTCTGACGCCAGTGTGGAGTTTACCCAAGGTTTTGGCACTCCCTTCGAACCGCTGTGTTCTGCGACGCTTCTGCTTACTACGGTCAAAACGGTTTTTCTCATGGTAATCACTTCTGGTCAGCGTAGGAGCTCACTTCATACCCTTTCAGCCGCCCCTGGGCATATCCGCTGGGAAGGACGTGGGGTTCGTTTGATTCCCAAGGCTTCTTTTATTGCTTAGAATCAGTCTGACACGTCGGGTTCAGTGGAAGTGGTGCTTCATCCCTTGTCGGATTTTTCTTCGGTCTTCGGGGACGGACTGTGGTGTCCCGTTCGCGCCCTCAAATGGTATCTTTACAAGACGAAGCCTTTTCGCAAGTCGGATCAGCTCTTTCTGGTTTCTCGAGAGCCACTTTCGGCGGCATCTCGGGATACGATCTCCAGGTGGTTAGTCTTGGCTATCAAGGCTGCGGGCCCTGAGGCCTTGACGCCTGGCAGGACTCCTCGTGCCCATGATACTCACAGTGTCAGTACGTCTTGGGCTCTTTTCATCGGAGTTTCAGTTCAAGATATCTGTAAAGCAGCTTTTTGGAAGTCTCCAAGTTCTTTTACTGCTTTTTACCTCAAAGATGTGCCCGCGGGCGAACGAGCCTTTGTGGTCGCTTCTCTGAAGGCGGCTTCGTCGTCTATTTCTCATTAAATTGATGAGTTTGCTTGGTTTTTACCACCCGGCATTAATCTGTGCTGGTCTTTAGCAAAGTAGAATAGGTAGATACGTTGATTTATTGATGTAAATCATGAAAATCAGTATTGATTTTATTATTTATGATATAAATCTACGTATCTACCTATTTTCCCTCCCTCCATCCCCAGCGCCTTTACCAAGGTGTGTCCTAGGGAACTCGTGATAAGAGGAAGAGGTTACGTTGGCGGCGCTCGGACGCAAGGGTCACGGAGGGCGCCATTGGTCGGGGGGTATGAGCAATTTGGCGATGTGTTTTAAGTTTCGGTTATGCAATGTTGAGGTGCAACAATAGCAAAGTAGAATAGGTAGATACGTAGATTTATATCGTAAATAATAAAATCAATACTGATTTTCATGATTTCTTTCATTCTGCCTTGTCTGCTTCCTTTGAAGGGAGAATGCCACGGAAGCTTTTTTATTTTAAAGGGCAAATACAGACATTTCACAAGTCTGTGAAGTGATTGTCATTTTGTATACATTTTGTGCCTTTTTTTTAATATCTATTTCAAACATTAGATAATCACAAATCTGTAAATTTTCTTGGAGCGATATTTTAGAATCTGATGAAGATGGAATGTATATATGTCATAGTGATAACCACTTTTTTCAAAAATAGTTTAAATGCACTATTCCATTTCCATATGATTTTATTTTCTGTTTATATGAAAAAAGTTATGATTCAGTGAGATTGGTTTGTTATTCTAAAGGGGGTGTAGCATGGCAAATACTGCCATCTACAAATTCTTTTGGACAACTGGTTTAGGAAAAATGGTTTAGGAAAAATGGACTTCATTAACGGTCAGCATGCTAGCATTTGCGAAACAGACAGAAGTTCTCCCCATGCTTCGGTTTCACGTATGTTGCACGCACATGAATACTGCGGTCGCGTAGTCCGTAGTAGTATTATACCCATTTGGCCCCGATTCAGGCCACGGGAAAGACAGGTAGTCTCGTCATGCTACACCCCCTTTAAAGTTTGGAAAAGCTCATTAACTATCCTATTCAAGGCCCTCTTTAAAACAAAAATTATTTGGGTTGCCAGCTTGGCAACCTACATGTAGATGATTTCTTAATTTACCAATTTCAGGTTTTGGTGGTTATATACAATGAACTGCACAAAATTCTCATGAAACATTGAGATTCTATAGTTACTACACGGCAAGAAAGGACTTTTAGATGGTCAATGGCATCTTGCTTGTTCTTCTATTCTCGAGCCCTGTAATATCCCTCAACATGGCCAAGCCTGCTAGTCACTCAACCATAATGTAATGCAATACCATCTCTGTATACATTTCATATCTCTCAAACTGCATCAACTAGAAGAGGAAGATTTGTGAAAGTATGCGATCATTTAGTTGATGATAAGCCTTGCACTGTCCCCACCAATCCAATAAGAGGGCATCAGAACATCTAATGAGGGGAGGAAATCCCTGTTTCAACTCCTCGTACTTTAGCTGTGACGCTAATCACTTTATATGTCAATGTAGACACATGCATTGTGAGGTACGTCCTACCTCAAAGACATCGTATGGTGGAACAGCTCGCATGAAGCGCAGGCACGTAGCCACGGGGGGGGGGGGGGGGGGGGGGCACGTGCCCCCCCTAAATTTCCAGGATCGGTTGCATTTTTTTAGACCCCTTTTTTTGACCTCGATCGATTACATGTATGTGCCCCCCCAAACATCAAACTCTGGCTACGTGCCTGATGAAGCGTACCTAACCACTACACACTTTTCTCATAAATTTACTTGTGCCTCAGTAAAAACATTGGTTTTGTAATATTCAAATATCCTTCATTTTGTGGTTTAGGCAGCTTACAACACTCTCTTGGTAAAGGTATCGAAATAGAATAGACATTAGATTTTTAAACATCTGCAATAGTGTTTTTTCACCATACTAGTGCTGTGTAGCAGTGTAAATAAACGTATACCAGTTGCGGCTCTAGTGAATTGATTGTGGATGCTATAAATTATGCTTTACAGGCAGGCTATTTTTGTTGAAAAGGATTTCTTTGGCTGGCAGGTTTATACAATTACATGTCCCATGTACATGTAATAGAATCAGACTCCTTAATTATGCGCTGATGCATTTTGGATCATGGAGGAGTGGTAATGCCATATTTTTGCTGGCAAAGAGAAGGCTAGCAACATAAGCAAATGTCAGATTTGCTTGCTTGTAGTATTAGGTCTGGAATATTGCTAGGCTTGGGAAGTCAAACCACTACATAATGATAATAACATAATAATAATGGTCACATTGGTTTGGTTGTGGTGATGATGGTGATGGAAGGTACAGTGAGGCTACAATACAGTTTATTGGGAATACAAAGAGCAGCAATAGTTTGATTGTCTTCATGTATGTGGTATTAAAATGTATTCTTATACCTGATGATGTTAGTCTTGTATAAGATTGCATTAATTGCTGCCATATTGAATTAACCTCAGACAAGTTGCAGCTTGTCAGCATGTATGATTTGTTTTAAAATTCAAGAAGCCTGAGGCTCACATTCATCTACATCGATCTACCCTTGCTCTCTTCCCCCCCCCC
Organism: Strongylocentrotus droebachiensis; assembly: GCA_035222895.1. NCBI lineage: Eukaryota > Metazoa > Echinodermata > Echinoidea > Camarodonta > Strongylocentrotidae > Strongylocentrotus > Strongylocentrotus droebachiensis. Next base: position 52,717 of record JAVYIG010001750.1, read on the forward strand.
TCCTTTCCTCTCTCTCCTCTCTCTCTCTCTATCTCTCTCTCTCTCTCTCTTTCTCTCTTTCTGTCCCTCTCCCTCCCCTCCTCTCTCCCTCCTCTCCTCTCTCAATCCTCTCCTCTCTCAATCCTCTCCTCTCTCAATCCCACTCTCCCAAAGCCCTGCCATATCCATACATATACCTCCCTTTGTAGAGACGACAAATTCTAATTGACCTAACCCTTGTACCTTGCTAGAGGGCGCTAATCCCAGGGGCCATCGATGAGAAGGCTCTGGACGAACACCAGTTTGAGCACCCCAAGTGATTGTTCTCGAGTGTCCGCTTGCTAATTTCCCCATTTGCCCTCGAGTGTGTGTGCCTGCGAGTATTAGGGCGGTTTATTTTTGTCTAGCTGTGAATCACTTGTACCTGCCAAGGACGCCGTGAAGCAACGTCGTCATCGTCGCGTGTGGGCCCAGCACTCGTTGCCAATTTGCACGCCCTATTGCAAGGCTCTTCGTAAGCAGGTCAATGGAGGACAGCCTCGTGTTGTTTCCGGAGTGGAATAGTGCATGTACATTATGAATATGATTTATGAGGAATAATGTACAATGCTTATGTATCTCTACTCAATCTTTTAAATACACAAAAAGGCATGAATTTCTTTACATGTGAAGTTGTGAACAATATCCATACAGGAGAGCATGTGATTTTCAGAATATTTCATTTTTACTTCATATTTCTTTCTTTGCCACCTTTACTTGCAGTAAGCTTTGTGTCCACTATTCAAGACAGTTAATCCAGTACATTTTAACTTCAAGGTGGATTTGCAAAATTACATGTTGATAACTTTGAAGTAAGACGAGATGTATTTTGTTTATGCAAAATATCTCAACAATTTTAATGAAAATACGGTTTAAATAGAAGAAGAAGAAAAAATTGTTGATATAAACAATCACTTAGTAAAATATCCATGAGCCCCTTATCTGCATAATGACCTGCACGAAGACTTCACCAAAAGCACTTAATTGGCAATCCATCATTATATTACAGTTGACTGCCAATTCCACTGACCATGCATGGTCCAATATCACAACAAACATGCCTACCTAATGGTCAAGCGTGGATGAACAGGCAGTGGTCAGCCTGTGAAGAGGCACTTTACCCTCAATCACGGAAGAGAGATTCGTCTGCTGCATCTTAAAGAAAAAGTGGACTAAGGGTCATGCAATTGCAGTGTTAAAAAAAATGTCTACAAGGTATTTATTTATCAGGAATGTTTGTGATTAGTATAGTAAATATGTTTCAGAATAATAATGTATCACCAGGATTTGGAGCAATGAGAATAAAACAAATTTTGATGAAAATACCAGTGATAAGCATTGCCTACAGATGACGTTCTACTATGTGAATTAATATTATTTAATTTCCACATTTTTCCAGATATAATAACTAAAGAACATGGAAACTTAGGTATAGTACAAATACAAACAATAATTACTTCATGTCAAAATGAGATTTACGTATATAATATAATAACAAACTTAGTTTGTCTATAACATAGTATTATGAATTTAAAGTATTATCCTAACTATCTGTGGGAGAGTGCAGGAGATCTCCATCATAAGCGGTCCTTGACTAGGATGGCGGCCTCAAAAGACAAATCTTAATAAGCTATACTTGACTAGGTAAAAGGTAAAATTTTAATGAAAATTTGTTCATACTATGATGTCCTCCAACATACATGTTGTACATGTAGGGATAAAAAGAAACAGAAAGCTCAGAGATTGAGTTATCCCCTTAACCAGAACTCCACCATCTCTTTAAAGCAGCAGGGAGTCACAACAAATGGTGGCGACACTTGTCGCCATGGAAACCTGACCATCTAAACAGGTAGCCCCTGGTCATCAGGGGCTCCAGTCTGTCTCAGATATCATGGAAGGACTCCAAGAATTTCCATATTTTAGATGGCATTTTAGTTGATTGATGTTTATCGGTCACTGAGTGGAATTTCTTCAACACGTGGCTGATGTTGTTATTTTTCCAAGAGATCTATTTATAAATGTGTGTCGTGGTCGAGTGGATATGTCACCGGACTGTGGATCACAAGGTCTGCGGTTCTAGTCCCGCCGCGGCACTAATGTCCTTTGGCAAGACATTGATCTACATTTGCCACTCTCCACCCAGGTGTTAAAATGGGTACCCGGTAGGATGCGAAAGCTAATGTGGTTTGATTAGCAATTGCTCTTGTAAAATGGCGACTGGCTGGAATGCTCCCCAGGGAGTGGAGAATGTGCATACTTTGTGTGCGGGTAAGCCTGAATCCGATGACCGGGGTAATAATATGTTCCGCGCCTAGAAACAAAGTATTAGGCGCATTATAAATGTGAGCTATTATTATTATTATTATTATCTCATGTATACCTTCACATCTACTATAGATAACACAGATAATAAAAGTATATAGGGAAAGTAGTTACATTTACAGTCAAACCTGTCTATAGCGACCACCCAAGGGAAACAACAAATGTGGCCTTTGTAGACGGGTGGTCTTTGTAGACAGGTTTCTTTAGCACATGTTTCAATGAGAAACCATTTTCGAGGGAAACAACAAATGTGGGTAGACAGGGTGGTCTTTGTAGACAGGTGGTCACTAAAGCAGGTTTGACTGTATAGGGAAAGTAGCTACAATTAGAATACATTGCGCAGTAAAACACAAATTTTACAACCATATGACTCTCCAATTGATTTAATAGATCTCTTTTATCATTCTTTAATTGAATTTTCTGTAGAAGGGCCTATTATTGATTTAAAGTGATTATAATAGCCTTTTTGTACCCAAGTTTTGTATGGGGTATCACTCCAAACAGAATTTGGGTAGAAAGGTCACCAATTTTTACTCACCATTTTGCACTACCCCTTTCCCCATTTATGAATTAGTAACTGTTCACCTTTTCACTCTTTCACCTACCATCACTATGAGCATGACTGACAAAGAAAGCGGACAAAATATATAGTTCCTCAGGTAGACAAAGGAACATCCCTTCACTGCTATTATGTAAAAATGTGTAGAACAGGTGTCACATGCATATTCACCTTTGTACATAACAGCAGTGAAGGGATGTTCCTTTGTCTACCTGAGGAACTGTATATTTTGTCCGCTTTCTTTGTCAGTCATGTTCATATTGCATAAACCTTGCATCCACACACACCCTCCCCCTCCCCCAATTGTAAATCTATCCATATTACCAGAAGAGGCCCAGTAGTGGGTATCAGACCCATGCCCCGTTGGGAAGAGAAGCCCAGGTATCTATCATGATGAGAGTGACATTTTCGTCATTCATTACCCTCATCTGTACAGTGATTAGAAAGTAATTATTTCCCAGTATGTTCTACTGAGTCACAGGTTGATTATTAATTGGCGATTCAAGTCTGTTTGTGACACTACAACTGTGAAACATATGTGAAACATAATAGTACAATTATGGCATTGTATGATTTCTTTACATGGAACGTTGATGCTTGTCTTATGGCTATCAATAGAGGTGCCTAGGTCACACTATTCAATATTCAGGGTGGATTTCTCTTGATCTCCTTCTCAGTCTCCCTTTCTCATTTCTCTCTCTCTCTCTCTCTCTCTCCCTCTCTCTCTCTCTCTCTCTCTCTCTCTCTTGCACACAATCTCTGTTATAGGTATTTCTGTATGTCTCTCCCTCTGTTTATCTGCCGCTTCTCCCACCTCTCTCTATCTCCATCTATATATCTACCTTCATATCTGTCTGTCTCTGTGTAGTTTCCTTACTTTCTTGTTTTCTCATTTCATGTATGCAGTATATCTTTCTCTTTACCTCACTATTGGCTTCTCTATCTGCACCTCCCTCTCCCCCCCCCCCTTCTCTCTGTCTCTCTCTCTCTCTCTCTCTCTCTCTGTCTCTCTGTCTCTCTCTCTCTGTCTCTCTGTCTCTGTCTCGTTTTCTCTTTATCACTTTCCCTCTTTGTCTCTATATCTCTCTGCCTCTATCTCTGTCTCTCTCTCTTTTCCCCTGTGTCTCTTTTCTTCTCTGTCTCTCTGTCTCTCTTATCTCATTGCTCCACTTTCATTCTCTTTATGTCTACTCCAATTTCTATTCAGCCAGTGCACACTCCTATCCTCCCAGCTAGCTAGCTCCACGTTGACATTTACACGTTGCTGCATAAAACCTGAGATGACTGTAATTGTAGGAGCAGACTGGCTTTGATTAAAGGACCAGAATCTTGTGAATATGTCTACCAGCGTTTCTTTTTCTTTTTCTATCATCAACCTCTCATCTGTTTTTTCATGCAGGCTTTCCCTTAAAGAAAAACACCTATTTTTATGATAAAGGTCAAGATATTTGTTTTCATTCAGGGTATGGATCATTTCCTCTGTAATTGATGTACTGTAGGGAAAGATATTCCCTGTTTTATTAGCAAATGCCAAGTTTCAATGTATTAATACTCCATTATAAAAATGCAGCATGTGAGTTAACAAAGCGGTTCATTCTTATGCTTGGTTGTTCTTGCTTGTGTTTAAAAAAAAAAAAATACAAAAATTTGAAAATAATAACTCTTTAATTTTTCCTAAAACTTCAAAGATAATTTGAATATTTGCATCATGCAAAACTTGAATCAGCTGCAAGGAAAAAAATTCATTTTTAATAAAAAATTATGTTCAAGTCCACTTAGTACACAACTTAAATGTTAAATTTGCTTAGCTTTTGAAACTAAAATTTAAAAGTCATACAAGAAAAAAGTCATGTGCATCTATGTCTTTAAAAATCGATTACAGTACTTATTACAATCGGTGCTCTTTTATCTTTCGCGGTGGCTAATTAACTATTTCTGCCACTGCTCCTCCACCGCTTATTTACGATGGCTGGAAATTGATTATACCAAGGAGTGTCTGAAAATTGTTTCTCCTCATGACCAGTTTTAATCAGGAATGTGTTTGACAGTTTTCTTGTCAATAGGAATAAACAAGGATCTTTGCAACTTGTTTATTACGTGCATGATATTCCGTGTGAGTCAAAAAAAAGTTTACACCTAGAAAATTGCTAATTATTTAAAAAATAATCTATGAACAGTAAATTAATATATATCTTATGAAAGAGTGTTTTATCCCAAATCATTTGGTATCATTTTTGTGTGGTATGTGTTCACGCTTGGATGAACATGAGGCATTCTTTGCGAGAGTGCAAAAATCGACTTGCGCCAAAGTGATGCCTACAGCATATATAATTTTTGGATTAGCGGAGTGAGAGAATGAATTGAATGTATCAAATGAAATGCATTGCATATGCTTTTTGCAGAAGCAAAGTCACCCACACACACACGCGCGCGCACTTAATCTTTGTTGATATTAAATATTCAATATTTGATATGTGTGGCATGATTAATTTTGTTAGGGATGTTATTTGGATTTGCAAAGACCAAATTAATACCCAAATCCCAAGTGCTTTATTCAAACATCACACAAGCAACTTTGGCGCAAATCGATTTTTGCACTTTGCCAAACAATGCCTCCTGTTCATCCAAGCGTGAACACATACCACACAAAAATGATACCAAATGATTTGGGATAAAACACCCTTGCATAAGATGTATAATCATTTACTGTTCATTGATGATTTTTAAAATAATTAGCAATTTTCTAAGTGTAAACTTTTTTTTTTACTAACACTGTACATGTAAATTACACATTATTGTAATTGCCCCATGCATGTAATTGGGGTACCGTATTTTTTTTTTGGTTGTTGTTGTTTTGTTGCCGAAAACCCATGCGGGAAAGGATCTTCATTTAACATCGAGGTGCAGTTAAAGGCGCTGATTTGTGCTTGTAAACTTGTCACAAATAATAGTAACAATGTCGTTTTTAGAAGAATGTGTAAGATCATTAATGTGAATTAAAAACAATAGAGTACTAGGTCCTAGGATAGGACCTTGTGGTACACCATTTGTTATATAAAAAAAATTGAGGAATTATTATTATAAACTACATATTGAGATCTATAAGAAAGATTACTTTCAAACCAAGATGACGGACAAATTTTAGTGTTGTTGTAGTTTCCGAGTGGAGAGTCAACACACTGATTACTGAGCTGGGAGACATTGCCAGGCATAGCGCCATAAATCAAAACTAAAAAAAACAAAAAAACGGCCTATACGCCGGCAAATACGGTATGTTTGATTTAATTCTAGAATTAGCAATCACCCTTATGTACTACAGCATTTACAAGGCAAGATATCTATAATTGCCACTCTCCAGTCACCCAGGTGAAGTAAATGGATAACCTGTTGGAAGAAATTCCTTGAATGCTTTTCATATTGGCTCAGCTATTTGGAGAATTGCTCCTACTAGTTTACCAGCATCACAAATGCAGACTGCCATTCATGACCAAGATCAAACCTTGCTTGCTTGCCTTTGTACAAATAAATGTTTGAGCTAGCATTCAATTTCTCTGATTAAACACTTAAAAAGATGAAAAACACTCCCGAAGATGGACAATTATTCCATCAGAAGAGGCTGTCCGACCTTGACCGTGTACGTTACGGTCAGCGAACGCTTGGAGCGGATGATCTCCGACAGCGGGTTTGTCGTCAGTGGAATGACGGGGAGGAAAAGCAATCAATACCCATCATGCATTGTGCAGGAAACAATGTTATTCCTTTTGAGGTTTGGATCAATAGACAATATGAATGAATCTTCTCCAGGGTAGTGGAGAGACAGAGAGGGGGAAGGGAGAGAAAGGGAGACAGAGAGGGGGAAGGGAGAGAAAGAGAGACAGAGAGGGGGAAGGGAGAGAAAGAGAGACAGAGAGGGGGAAGGAAGAGATGGGAGAAAAAGGAGCCCTCAATATCAATTATTCTTCCTTGGCCTTGGGCTTTCTTGTGTTTTTTTTTTTTGGTTATCATATCAAGGCAATTAGTTGCTTTTTCATATGGAAGTTTTAGATGTAATAATACATCAAGGAAAGTATGTTAAATTATTCTGAACGATACATTGATGTTCAGATGATGACAGTTAGTAATATTAGTAGGAGACATCAAATGGGTTGTTTTTTAATGAAAAATTACAAGGACATATTTGAAAAAAGAGCATGGGAAGTAAATGATGTTAGCATTTGCTTTTAAAATACAAGTGATGTGAAAGCTTAGATAATACGTGGAATACATGATTTAATGCTATTTCATGAACAAAAAGTTTATTGATCTAATGGCTTTCAAGCATAAAAAAGTAAAAACAGTCATAAATAGCTTGATATCCAAATAATAATAATAATAATAACAATATTTATAAAGCGCAACATATCCATCTCAAATGAGTGATTGGGCTAATAAAACTCAAAACTTCTCTTTGTAAGTACACTATTCTTACTTATGGTTCAATTAATAGGCCTGTCATTTTTTCTGAAAATCAAATCTACTGACTGCTTTGAGAATTAGAACTTCAGGCTTAAAAATCATGCCATTGGGTGTTAATGTACCTTTAAGGTCAGGCATATGCAAACCGTTTATCACTACTTCTACTACTACCTGAAAACCTGGTTGACTGATTTGATGTGCACTTTATAACTAGGCACCTGGAGTTATCCTTTCTAATTAGCCAAGCAAAGGGTGGGTCACCTAAACACCCCGATGTACTTTTGTGGAGAATCACACTGCTCTCCTCCAATGTACATAACATGTGTAGATGGTCTAACAGCTCTTTGTTGAATCTGGTGCATCTAAAGACCTGTTTTCACTAGCTCGAGTTCGCAAAATATCCCACTATTTAGCAAAATATCCAGCTATTTGTCCGGTGCGTCTTCACCAGACCAAAGACTCACACTACGCGCGAACGCTGAGCAAAATATCTCTAGCTAATTTCTCAAGGTCGAGGTTTCAAATTTCGAGGTCAAATCTCGAGCTAATGAAGACGCGATTTGTAACTTCGGGATTATTTCTCAAATCAGAAATAGTGGGCTATTTGGCTGCCATCTCGAGATGATGAAGGCGCACCTTAAGTAAATGTTTCTGGCCTTTCCCTTGAGGGTTCCTCTGATCCTAAAACACACATAATGTCACCCGTGTCATTCACATGTAGAGAGTGTACCTCAGGGGGCATGGAGGGGAGGCATAAGTAGGAGGGAAAGAGACAGAAGAGAGAAAAGGAGAATGATCAAGAGCGCAAGGGAGAATGGGAGAAAGGGAGAGAAAAGGTACCATTCATCTGAATGAGTGTACCTAAGGGAGGGATGGGGAGCAAGAGGGGGAAGTGGAAAGAGTGGGATAGATAGGTAAGAGAGAAGAGAGAGAAAGAGAGAGAGAATACAAGAGAGAATTATTAGACATAGAACATGATCAAGAAAATGAAACAGATTGAGAGAGCAAAAGACAGATGGACAGAAAGAGAGAGAGAGAGAGAATGAAGGAGATAGTAATGGATAGAGGATGAGAGAGAATGAGGGAGGGGTTCAGTCTTTCATGTGTCTAAAAGGATACATGGGTGGGTGTGGTTGTATTTTTTTTTCACAGGAGATGGAGGGTAAAGAAAGGAAATAAAAAGGACTGAGTGAGAGTGCTGATTGTATTTCATTTGAAGCAAGTCATCATGACATGAAATCATTATTCATAGGAATATTTGTTCGTGTCTAGTCTCCAACCTAAAACCTCTTGCTCAACTTTAACCTCTAATTTGTGATTATTTATTTTCTTGAATAGTATCGGGTATGCAGATTTGCACCTGAATTATTATCTTTATTTAACCGTTAATGAGAGTTATAATGATGGGAACTTTAGCAAAGATGATTCTGTCCACCCATGATATAATAAAAGCAATGTGAATACAGTAATGAAAATCATTAGGATACTACTATTATAAGATGGGATGATAAATACAATAAAGATGCAGTCTGGTATCTTAAGAAGACTAGCTGGCAATCTCTCTGCACCCAGCTGTCACCACTTGGCCGCCTGCACTGGAACATGTGAGAAATCCATTTAGCATCCTGCATGCTTGGGTGCTGATCCAGGTACAAGCCTAAATCCTGTGCGGTGGTGTGCATCCAGGCTCTGGTGATGCTCAGGGCATCTAAATTGGCTCATGGGGAAGAGGATCTTGTCCTCGGGTCCGAATATATTTTTGTCAGTGCGGTGTAAATTAGGAAAGCTTGGAATCACATTATGAATTTAACAGATTTACACATGTATGTATGTAATGCAACATTTCATGTTATAGTAAAATCAATTTGAAAATTGATTTCTTTGTTTGGAAGGCGTAAATTCAAAAGGATTTTATACAGATGTTCACGTCCTAATAACAAAAGAGTGGAAAATTGAATTGAATTCTGTTCCCCCCCCCCTTAAATCTCTCTCTCTCTCTCCCTCTCTCTCTCTCCCTCTCTCTCTCTTTGTTTCTGACTGTCTCTGTCAGGAATTCGTAAGGAAACTGATATTTATACACAAATTTTTCCTTCTTTCTGATATGAAAATCAGTTTTGCTTATCTACCATTAATGTGACATGTAATAGAAAATTGATGTAACAGACTCCCTTCCTTATTTGTTCTTAATTGTCCCTTTTTTCATGTATTTTTTAATGTATCATTGAATATATTAGAGACAATCACAGAGCTTGTTTCATTCCCAATCATTAATGCATTTTTATTTCTACTTGCAGAACCAACCCATTTCACAAAGGATACAGGCAGCGCTCACTACTCTCCACCTCTACGCCAACCTAGAACCCCCCAAACCACAGGCCAAGCCCAAACCCACATCGACATCAACCACCACATCATCATCGTCATCATCATCGGCGGCCTCATCCAAGAAGTCTAAGAAGAGCAAATCAAAATCAAAGTCGAAATCGGACACTAAGAGCAAGAGTCGAGCATCCCAGCTTGCTTCTCAGCAAGAGGGAAGATTCCAGATTGTGTCCACATACAGAGGGGTGAATCTCAAAGGACTTGATGGGCAAAGTGCACCCTCTAGTGTTAGTAATGGTGTGGGTCGGAACAAAGGAGCAACCAAGGATGAACTTTTCAGTCTATTTGATGCTGTCATAGATGAAGAGGTATCAGTATTTTTCTTGCTTGATATGAACTATATGATGCACGTAATGTGTGATTGAACAGAAACAGATTGATTGTTAAATGTTTAAATGACCTTTGTCCTCATGTGCGTTTTTAAAAATGTAATTGCATGTTGGTACTCACAGATACAAAGATGTGTGAAAGATGAGATCATGGCTATGAAATTTTCTTTCACTGATTTCTTTGTTTTGACCAGTATGGTCTGCTACTCCTCTCCTACTTTCTTCTTCTTTATCTGTCTGTCTGCTCACTCCTGTTGCTTTCAGATTCATAGTTTGAGTGTAAATGTTGAAGGATTATTGAAACTAATTCACATATTGAAAGTTTACCTGAAAAATATCCCCTTTTGAAAAAAAAAAGGGTTAACCTGAAGCAGTAGATATAAAGAAAACTGTATTTAAAGTGTTCATTCCTCCCTCTTACAGGCTAAATCATCAAGTAAGTCCTCTAAATCAGATGACATCACATGTAACTCAGTTAAGATGATCCGAGAGAAGCTGGTAATCGATGACGGTCCGGACAGTGAGTACGTGTACGATCTCTACTACACAGACGACAACCAGCTGGACTTCGGCCAGACTATTGTGACTGGTGTGCAGGTATGTTTATACTCTGTCTAGGGAGGAGTCAATAGCTTATTGGAGTGTAGTACCCATGTTTATCAAAGCATCACAAATAGGACAGCAAAGAGTAAATTCAGATTAAAATTGACCTCTTACAGGCATAAATTCAACCCCATATTGGTGTACTTTGCTCTTGAAACTGCAGCATTAACTATTAAAGCTTTACCTAAAAAGGTAACCACCCTCTCTAATATATATTCAGAGGGTAACCTGAATAGATGCCTGTATTATGAAAGTCAGCATCAAACCCAAATCTTACTCTTAAGTGATAAAGCACAATAAATTGAGCTTTATTGTTTGTGTCCATTTAGTAAATGACTGCTGAACACACTAACCCACCACTCATACATGTATGTGTCACATACTTAAGACAGTCATTCAAATAACTATTGAAAGGAGAAACAAATAATGAGAATGGGAAATGTACAGATTGCATGAGCCTCACTAAAACATCCCTGTCAGGAAAAAATATATATATTTGCATAATTTCTCCATTTGTATTTTTTTTAATGATCATAATTTGAGAGCATTAAGCTTGATTATAAATTCATCTGTATAAAATGCCTGTGGTTTGTTGTTCTTTCTGTGCAGTTGGAGGATGAGGAGCTAGTGCATGATTTCTTTGAAGAGGGTTCCCACGAGAAGTACGATGATGAAGATGATAGCAACGATGAGAATAATTGGAGGAATGACTACCCAGATGAGGATCCAGATAAACGTGAGGCATCATTAGACAATGTCTTGAAAGAGGATAATTAAACAAAAGATGATTAGGAGTCATTAGAAAATCAGTGGCCGCAGATTTGGAGAGGCACAACTGACTTGTGACCCTCCCCGCATTTCAATTCAATGGACAATGTTTACATGATAGAAAAATATGTCCCCTTTCATTATTTTTTACCCAAATGGCTCCTGAAATAACCTCCTACAGTAATTTTTTTTTTAAATTTGCTTGTCAGGGATTAAGAAGAGTTCATTCTAAAAAACAAAAAGAAACTTGAATTCTACATGCTTTTTTATTTGAAATCGCTGTTTTTCTGTCAGTAAATGGACAGTTTCTAATATGCCTTTATGCTATTGTTTTTGATTCTGATCTTTCTGCAATATAAAATGAAATAAAAAATAAGACTCAAGGGAGACAAAAGCAGTCTTGAAAGACAATAGTCAGTATTAACCCGTTCTTTTAGGGATGGTTCGCTCGCATGAATTAAGCAGCCAATCAGGGTGCTCGCGTGTACAAAGCACTACAACGATAGCGTGCATGCGGCCTTTTGGCAGGATATGAGTTAATGTGAAATACAGACCAAGGAAAACAGAATAAATGTGGTCTTTATAGGCAGGAGATGTTTTAGTATGGGTGGTCTTTCTATTCAAGTGGTAGTTGAAACAGGTTTGCCAGTGTATTATCTTTTCTGTTTCTTAATGATCCACAGGACATGAAGATCTCTTTGATGAGTACAAGGACGAGTACCGATATGGCGACATATCCAGCGATGAAGACATCCTCAACGACTACGGAGACTACAGGAAACGACCAACCAAGGGCCTAGACTACTTTGGTGGCGGCCGAGATCCTCTAGATGATCTGATGTGATTGGCTGAGAGAGGACATCTTAAGATCATTCAACCAATCAGATGTCTTGTTTGATTTTCTTCTTTGAGTATTTACTGTGAATTTTTTTGTGTCAGCAGCCTATTATCCTATAATGTTTGATCCGTATGAGACCATCTGTAGATTATTATGCGCATGTATCTGTTTGCGTAAAGGTGTGTACGGTTCATTCACGTTATAGTGGAGGAGAAAATTATGTCTATGTTTAGAGCAGGAGACTCATTTTTTAGGTCTCAGACTTGAAATTTAATCCTTTACATTCCTTCTGCATGAAATTAGTTTAATAAATCTTAGGAGCACTTCTGGTGTTATGGGCATGCTAGAAGTTGTCATAGAACTTATATCCCTATTGTATCAAAGTTTTTAGAAATTGAATAACTTAATATGAAAGATGAAATAATAAGATATTCATGTATGCCTGGTCATAAAAAAGTCTCTAGTGACTGTTCAGAATCATGTTTTCAGATGGTTTGCACTTCATTTTTGTAATTAAGAATGTTTTTATAGTAAGATATCAATACAGTTATTGTGTAAAGAAAAATATGACTTTCTGTTATGTGGGTAGTATGTTTTTCACTGGTTTTCAAGAAGATAGATAATGAATAATTAGAGAGAGATAGATTGGAGAAATAATAAAAAAAGAAGGATTAAGACAGGCAGAGTATTGTGTGGGTATGTGTGTGAGAGTGTGTGTGTGGTTTGTTTGAGAAAGAGAGAGAGGAGATGGACAGCGAAGGAAGGAAAGAATGAGATTTTTGACACAGATGCAAAACAGAGAAGAGGATTTATCTGAACAATCATTATCAAACAAACTTACTCTCCTTTAGAAGCAATGCCCAAGGTTTGTGCATTTAATCATGGCTGTGCTGCAATCAAAAACTTGTCTGTACTTCTTTTTTTTAGTAAATCAAAGAGTTTGCAGAGTTCTATGACAGAGTTTGGTTTGAAAGGTGCAATTATTTGGGGGAAAGGTGTTATTTTTGTATTGTTGTACTTTCAGATTTTTGTAAATTTTTGTATTCAGTGGAAGTACCTTGTGCCCAGTCTTCATCTTTTTCTCTTATTCTCACTAATTTACCATCTTCAAAACATTTTTGTTGTTTCAATCTTACGGCAGCCACTTAAAATGCTCTAAATCAAGAAATATTAAAAATGTTGTGTGTGCATATGTGCATTGCTTTGTATATTTTCAAATAAACAGAACATGTTTTTCTATACTTGCTTTATTTTTCAAATATGTCTCCCATTGGAGGGAAAATCTAGTATCGTATTGTAGAATTTGACCAGAAACACAGAATATTGTCAACATATTTATATATCTATAGTGGACTAAACATTGTTTAGTGATGCGTAGAATTTAAATTTCTATGTGGGAAAATCCTGTTTTCTCCCAATTTATTCTTAAGAATATACCCTTTGATTATTAAAGATGTTAGATTTCAGCCAAAGCTCTTTGCCTGACCGTCAGTACTCTGCGAAATTGAAATATAAGATATACCCCCACTGAGTAAGACACATACATAATCTTAATAGTTTCATTAGCTAGGAGAATGCAACTTAGATTGATGAACTTGAGCTGAATTCTGACTATGCTTGGCATAGATATACTATTTCCAGCCTTGAAATCACTTCATTTAGCAGGATGATCAAATAATGAATGCTCAGCTATTTCAGACTTTGAAAGACCAGAATTCTGTTAATTAAGTGTGAGAGGATTTTTGTTTTAGACTGTTTTTTGGGGTTTGACTGGGAAAAATTGATACCAGTTCGAGTCACTTACTACAGCACTAATGTGACATTATTCATGTTCAAATTTTGTACTACTAGGTCTAGCCCTATAGAAAAATCAAGTACTTCAAAAGTACTCTATACCTGTATGAAGCATGCCTGTATTTAGGAAAGCTGTACATACACATAGGTTCTGGAAATTAGTTTTGTACATGTATAGTGTAAACTTGTAACTTTGTATAGTAGGAAGTATTCTATTCTGGAAAGTGTAAGAGACAATCAAATAATAAATACTTGATATGAGTACAGTGGAAGTGGGTTTCATCTAATTGACTCCATATTATTGGGGATATGATTCAAGTCCAATCTCCATGCAAGGCATTTCTTCTATACTTGTTTCTCTCAACCCAGGTGCAGTCTTCATCCGAATACACCATGCTCTGATAACAGTTGCATGAGCTTGAGCAAGGCTAACAATTTTCTGAGCACATGTATGTATAGAAAAGTTATATGTGCACTTTAACTCATGTTAATAATTTAAGCTGTTTACTTTCAAGTAGACATCCAAGCATTAAACCATATTTCAAATTAAATCTGAATATTATTCTTAGTTCAATGTACTTTTAGAAATAGATCAAAATAAATTGTCATGGTATTAGATATGTAGTATGTATAGAGTATTTAATCAGGTACATATATTTAATACTGCCCTTTTTATAGTCGGTGCTTTATAATAATGATAATAATACACTGTCTGTAATACTAGTGGGTTCTTGTATTAATAGCATTCATGTGTGTCAGACTTGACATTCTTTGAGCTCCACAATTATTACACCGGCTTTAGCATGGCTGCCATTATGGCCGTCTAGCATTTTAAGGAATTAAGTCCAGCCAGGTACACATGTACCTCGCCTGGGTCAAGTGTGGCAGATGTAGATTATTGTCCTGCCAAAGGACATAAGTGCTGCGCTGGACTCGTGAAACAGTGAACCATGTGATCCAGAGTCCTGTGATGTAGCCACTAGACAACGACATCTCCACATGCTATTATCATGATTTTGTTGTATTGTAATTTGTAATATTTGTACTATTCCATTAAAATGTACTCATAAAATGCTTTACACAATCCACCACTGTTTTTCATCTATTTTCATACTTTTTAATGAGATTTTATTGTTTTTGTTTTTTGTGTATTTAAAATATCAGTTTTTCTAAATGCTTTTCTTCTTTTCATTTTTAAAATAATGTTATGTAAGTTTATGCTTTGTCATGTCATGCCATTTTGAAAGCAGTACTATGTTTGCTTGATTTTAAAACAGTTCTGTCTTATAATGATAATAGTAATGCTAATGTTGATCATTTAGGAGCAATTAAAAACAAAATATGAAGGGAAACATGAAACACAAAATTCATATAAATTCTATAAATCATATTATGTTAATAAGGGAAGAAGTATGTTTGAAGGGACTGGATAATGATGGAATGTTGTATATTGTTCCATATTTTTAAAGCAGATTTTTAGTACATGAGAGTCTGGACTTAAGGATAATCAATTTTTGTTTGTCTGTTGTTGAGTGAAGGTTATGAGCTGGTGTTTATATTTGGAGGGCGACATTAAGATATTCAGATGCCATATAACTCTTTTTGTTAAATGCATTGTTTGGAGTTCCTTAATCAAGGGAAAAGTGTGAGTCCAAGATGCAAGACCAAATATTAATCTAGCGGTTTGATTTTGGACAGTTACATGTTTCATTCTATCTTTTCCAGACAAAACAGGCTATTAAAATAATCGTTATTACAACAATGATGTAGACCCAAACTTCGAACAGAAAGAGCAGCAATGTAAAATGTCATTGTGAATCTGGGGCATACTTTTTTTTAAGTTCATGTCCATCTTTTCTATTACTTTTGTGATAAGAAGACCTTCTTGAGAGCAAGTAAAGTGCTCCAAACTCTAACTTGTTCATAAATTCTTACTTTTAATATTGTCAGTATAGGATAGCTACAGAACATGAATGAACTTTCTAACAGAAGAGAGAAGAGGTAGAAAGCAATCCTTGTTAATATCTGGAACACTGTATGTGCAGAAAATGCCAGGAGACAACAATGTAGTAACTTTTTAATTGATATAAATATGTAATGATTTTACCTGTTTATGCTCTCCTGATAATGAAAAGATTATAATGTTAATCCCCAAAATAATTTAGAAAAAACGAAAGAAACATTGTTAAAAAGTGATAAATAGCAGGAAATCTTATTTGTACTATAAATCAAAACGCAGGGCATAGATCTGAAATAGAAGATATGATAGTACATGTAGGTGTAGTGATGGCCTTAGTGTCTTGGTGAAAAAGTGAGAACTGAATTTTAAAAAATGGTTCAGTGATAGCTAAAGCTATGGTCACAAATCAGAGCAGCGACCGACCGATCAGTAGCCTGCTCGGTCGCTGCTCTAATTAGGCATCGCCCAGCGATTAGGTCGGTGCCCGGCCGGCGACCGCCCAGGCACCGAGCGTATTTTGGGCGGCGAGTGAAAAGTGAGCAGGCGCCGCCCAAATTTTAACTCCGCGCTAAAACTTCAGCGGCGACCGAGCGATGCCCTAAAAACGAGCGGTGCCTGGGCGGCCGCCGCTCGGTGGCCGGGCAGCCGCCGGGCAGAATTGGTTAAAAATTCGCCGCTCGGCCGCCGAGCAGTCTACTTTTGGGTAATGTGACCATAGCATAAGGAACCATAATCTTTGTGTTAAATGTATGTGAGTTGTTATATTTGGTTGTGTTTTATGATGCACATTACTGTCATTCCATCATGCATGTTTCTCTATTTCTAGTTGGTAAAAGTTGCAGAATCAATAATGTTTTAATTGAATGCCATTCTTATACAAATGTGGGTGTGTGTGAAGGATAAGATAACAAGGGCAGATAGATATGGAGGGTGGTGGTTGGGGGGGGGGTCTTAGTTTGTCTTGTCTTGTCTTTGATGAAGTGTCCAATCAATGGGCTAGATAGAGTTTCGACACAAGAAGAAGAATTTGAGATATAAACAATGGTGTTTTTTTTTAGAATTGAAAAAAATCTGAATAATCACTCATATATTCAACTGCTGCTGATCTAACCTGCCCATTCTATTTTTATTTTATTTTATTGTTTTTTGTTAGGCTTGCCGCTTTCCACATGCAGCCAAGCCATGCAGTCATTTCAGTGAATTATAATATGTACTCTTTCAAAAAAATATTATTTTGAATAGAATTTGTGCATATTCCTGTCTCATTTATCAAGCAAACAAAAAAGCTTCATGATAGAAATGGACTTTAACCATAAGGAGAGATACTGTGCACACACAATAAAACTTTCAAAATTGTTCTAAAACATAGTTACATTTTACCGCACTGCATATGCCTTGTATTTTTGTCTCATCGTAGTAATCCAGCTACTTAAAATCAGTTAACATAAGTTCATGTCATTTTCATTTTAATCTATGTATTAAGTTCATTTTACATATCTAATGTTTTCATTTGTTTCATTGTACATAGGGTAATTGTTTTTTATCAACGCACCTTGTAGTAATATGCTTGCCACTGTGTTGATGCAGCTATACATTTTTATAGCATATTTTTGCTTGTGAATATTATGCATTCATTTACTTTTTTTAAATAGGATATTCTCGCTGGAAATGCCCTGAAATCCTTTTTGAAATGTGCTTCCGTAGTCCTTTGCTAGGCAAGAATACTTTGCAAATTTCACCCTGCGCAAAACACTCCTGTAGTATTGCTTTCAAAGTCAAGGCCATTATAACTTTATAGCTCTTTATACTCAGATATCGACCAATATTATAATTTGATGGATGATTGCAATTAAACTGCGGTAATGGAAACCAATTTGAAGACTGTGTAGAGGATTTTTAGTGCAATGATGCTATAGAAAAATAGATTGAACTATTTTTCTTATATTCAAATAATATGATTAGCGTTTTTTTCTCTGAAGTGAAAGTGTACAAATATGAAGTTGAAGTTTGACTGTGTTGAAAACACGGCATCTTGAAGACAGAAGGGTCTAATTTGCGCAAATGAAAAAGTAAAATAGTTGTATTAAGATGATATCATTTCTATGAAATTATTTCCCTAACCTTACATTGGGAATAAACCTATTGATCTTTTTCTCTTTTTCTCCCGTTTAGCCTTCTGTATGTGTGTATACTCCCTGACTTAAACTTTCTTTTTTACTTCATATTTTCCACCGGTTTTCTTTAGTTCTGTTTCTTTAAATGAATTCTCTTGCTTTTTACCACCCCTGTAACTGTCATTAAAATTTTCTTCTGAATTTCATGGTGATAAATAAAACGGATATGTAATCAGTGACAATCATTATGTTTTCAACCTCCCCCAATCTCCTTGAATATCCCACCATATACCAACCAAAGTAACCTTGATAAATAAATTATATTCACTATTTCAACTTCACAAATATAGGAGACATATTCCACAGTTTACATAACTTATGCAGAAATTACTAACAATGCAGTTTATCAAACAGTTTCATTGTGCAAAAAAATATTATGTAGTTGTAACATTATTTGTATGAGTTTGATTTTTCTATGTATAATACTTGAATTCTGTTTTATTGATTTGATTAGACCTCTTTCTCATATTCAATTCTGTTCTGGACATGCTTTCATTATTTTGTAGGTGCTGATTATAGAAGTTTACATTTGTTTATCTTTCTTATTGACTTTGTGTGGGGATCAGTTTCCAATTTGCTTAAGACGATGAATTGTATTCACTTTGCACCTGGTCTGTATAAAGTGCGAAGAACAATATTGTATTTCTGCAAAAAATAAATGTGAAAATACATTATTGTAATACACTCTGTAGTGATTTTTCTTATTTTCTATCGAACTGTATTCGTTTGCTGTAAATAAGATTCATTGATAAGGTGATTAATTAATTGATTGATTGAATGGTTGTTGGGCGTTTTTCTTTACTTCTTTCTATTGTACTCTCTTTTCTTTGGGGGAGGGGTAATTTAATGCAGAGGTTATACCCTGCAATATACGAATAGTGTCAAACCCGGATCCCTAGTCAAACGTACCCAAGTAATATCATTAACAGAATGTCTCATAATTTTTGCAAAATGGCAAATGCAAGAATGGTTAACTTTTAAAAGAATTGTAATATAAATTTAAGTAATGCGATTTTTATTGCATATCGAGGTATGACTCCCGGGGAAAACAATGAAATTGTGGTATATCTTTGGCACTTTTAACCCAATAAATTTCTTATGCATTCACCCATATAAAATGGGAGCGCTGAAATCATAGGCATAATTTTTTGGTCATATTTTCATGGGGGAGGGCCGAGGTCTGGAGTATCAATCATCCTGTTTATAAGTTTACTGAGCATAGACATAATAATAACATTTAGTTTGAGTACAAAAATGTTACTTACCGGGGCTCCACCCCCTCGACCCCACCAGGGCCCCTGCATGCTTGTCTGACCGTTATAAAATTCCTAAAACCCCTGAGCTTCTGGGGGCTCCGTCCCCTGGACCAGGGGGGGGGAGCCAGCGGGCCTTGCCCCCCCCCCCCCCCCCCGCAAAAGAGAGAGAGAGAGAGAAGGAAAAGAAGGGAAAGGGACAGAGGAGAGAAAAGGAAAAAATGAAGAGGAAGAAGAAAAGAAAAGGGGGAAAAGAAGGAGATCGGGGGCCCGAAAGGGCGTTGCCTCTCAGCTGTTACCTCCCCCTCTCATC
>JAVYIG010001750.1:72684-302470 GCA_035222895.1 Strongylocentrotus droebachiensis
GGGGGTTAACATTTATAAATCGGGCCGAAAATTTCGCAACGACTCAGCCGACCGCTGAATAAGCGGAGGGGGGGGGGGGGGGGGTGTAAGAGGACACTTTTTTTTTGGGGGGGGGGGGGGTCTCCAAAAAATCGCAACGACTCAGCCAACCGCTGAATAAGCGGGGGGGGGGGGGTAAGAGGACACTTTTTTTTTTTTTTTTGGTCTCCAAAAAATCGCAACGACTCAGCCGACCGCTGAATAAGCATTTTTTTTCAGGGGGGATGATATCAGGGGGGATGTTTGTACAGGCCACCCCCCCCCCTACTTCAAGCCAGGGGGGATGCAGCCCCCCATCCCCCCCCCCGGGATTTACGCCCCTGCCTACTTCATACCAGTTGTTGGTCCCAGAACCCGTGGAAATCCACATAAGTTCCATGTTTCCTTTGCCCGAACTCTGCTATTCCAAACCACATTCTACCCAGATACTATCCGACTTTGGAACTCCTTACCATTTGCTGTCATCAATCACACATCTTTTGAACTTTTTTTATTATTATTATTATTATTATTTATTCGACCATAAAAACACATTCAGCATGTACAGTGTATATAGGTGTATACAGAGTGAAATAGGAAAAATACAAAGTAAGATAAAGAAGGAATAGCATGTGGGTCAGGGTGCACAAAAGCGAAATTCTTCCCTGTTGCCCGGAAGGTGCAACACATTAAGCTCCGTTTAGCTTCAGACTGTTTTTAGCTGCACATAGAATTCTTGTAGAGTCTTTTTACTTGCACTGTACACTCGGCACTTGGGAAAAGCAAGGTACGATAATATAGCAACGGCGGTCTGTACTAGTATATTGGATGAAGAAGAAGAAGAAACCTTCTGAACCAGCAACTCCTTTTTGAAATGGTCGCAAACATAGTAAGGTGTTAATACGTAAGCTTAATATATGCCAGTAACATTATCACATGACTGCTGCAAATGTACGTTTGAAGTATATACATGTAGTGCAAACATTTACCAATCCATTTCTACCGTTGTTGTATTGTACGCAAACCCTACCGCACGTTAGAGGTATTATGGATTAGATATATATATTTACCTTCGTGTTGTAGTTGACACCTTCCTTGAAAGAACACGCAGACGACAGGTTTCATTTAGTCCCGTTTTATAGCAGCTGGGATTGGCGCCAAGAGACTACAATTTCGCTTCATTTATACGTACAGTAATATCATCGTTTAGCTCGCACCGAAAGAATGTTCCTTGATACACCACCAAGTTGCTTCTGAAGTAAAATGTTTGTTTACAAACTGGAAATCATTTCTTTCTTGCATTTGTTCAGATAAGCTCGTGGGGGTAGAATCCGGATCGAAGACGCCCCTTCCCTGAATAGCCCTGGACAATGGCGATCGATTGTAAACGGGGAATGGTCTGGCGAGCTCGTAGGCTGACCGTCTATGCCCATTTAAGCTAAGGGTGGATTATATTTTGTGGACAGTAGAATGAAAGTTGTCTAAGTTTAAGGCGTATACTTTGGGACGTTACCATTCCTAACATGACTTTACTTTGAGAGAGTCGATCGCAAAGACCGTCGAAAACTCCACATACGATAATGTTATTAGCCCCGTCCAACACCTTGTGAAATGCGAGAACATCGCAATGATGTGTTACGTAATCCTAACATGATTTTTAGGAGGACATATTATAGGATATAGGAATTGTCCTTCCAGATATTCCTCGAAGGTCTTTGTGATCATGTTGAGGACAGGTTTATGATCAAGGAACCACCAAGTGGTACGTCATCATTGATACATTCAAAAGCGGGTTTTCATTGAGACAATTGCCCATTCAGTAGCTTCCTTCATTTGCAAAAGTTATTCCTTAATATCTGAAAACGATGAAAACAAATAATATTTCGAAGCACAGTGATGAGCTATTCAAGAAAATTACTAGGAATACATTGTACACGGTGTCTTCTCATTGTTATCATACAAACATTCTTGAGATGGTTATTCCACGATCGCGTGCACATAATACATATAGCAAGTATGCCATCGAATCATATGGATACATTAAGGTTTTAAAAGGAAGACTAAAGAGACATTCTTTATCTTCTTTTCTTTGATATCACTGAAGCTATTGTTAGAAGAGAAGTTTTCTTGTGAGAAACCATCGAATCATGCGAAGGATTTTTGAGTCAGCGAGCTGTATAAGTCGTTTCTATAATCCCTATTGATATTTCTCGGTAATAGGAACCTGATTACCTAAGACCTTGTTAAGAATGACGAAAATCTCCCGCTCAGCAAAAAATAGTTGAAAAAAGGGAGTTTTTCATTTATGATTTATACATTATTAGTTTCGCTTTTAAAAGGTCAAAAGAGCTAAATCTCGATGAAACCACTTTTGCCCACCCCCACAAGCCTCGTTACTAAAACAGATTATCTTCGTATCCATCTCTTTCTTTAGCTTTCACCTCCTGATTTTCTCTGTATCTCCTGTTCTTTTGTTTTGCCCCTCTGTTTCACGCATACACACACACACACACACTCTCTCTCTCTCTCTCTCTCTCTCTTCCACACAGACATCTTTTTTCCTCCTTCCCATCTCTCTTAGATTTTTAGGCGACCAAGCCGACGGCTCGGGACTCGACAAACATTATTCTATCACACAAATCTCCTATTTTTTTTAAAATAATGATCCTGCCTTGTCTTCATTGTGCTTACAACAGGGTCACACAGACTTACGAAAAATAATATCGAGGGCAATTTCAATACATTATTGAAGATACCATAGAAATAATGTTTGGATTTCGTCATCGTAATACCTTATTATTCGCACGTTTCAAATTATGATGGACAAGATTATCAACATTTTAGTTCGAAAGTCTTTGCGATCCTGTTTTACCCTTTCTAATTCTAACCATTCATGCAAATACAGTGATTCTGTAGTTAATAAATCGCCAAATAAAACATTTTTATTCTTGATTTTCTCTATACAGTTACGTGAAGAATTGGACGTGGGTGACCTGATTCAGTTAAGTAGCTCGATATCCCCTCATGACGTGGGAGCGCTGTTGAAAGAATACTTCCGTGATCTGCCCGAACCCCTGCTCACAAGAGAACTCTACACGGCATTCGTAGGAACAGCCAGTAAGTTATCAATTAACCTATATGTAAATCATTATCTTCAAAAGATTATATTTAGGTTCCATGCATCTATTCTAGAAAAAGTTGATGTAAAGGCACCGACTACGGAGTATAATTTTAAGAAACATATTTTTAAAACAAGTGCCATGAGCGTCAAGCAGAGGCATATCATTTAAAGTTCAAGCATTTGGTGAAGTTCTGAGCTTAATTTTCATTCTAACCATTCTGGAAGCTATTTTAGTTTAGTAAAGTATAATGTGGCTTTACATGAGTTAAGACAAAATGTAGGTGAACACCTCATTTCATGTTTATTTTTTTTCTTCCCACATTTCATCGCTAACTTTGTTTTTCATTCGCTTTTAAAATTCACTTCAGAACTATCCAACTCACTGGAGCAGCAAAAGGAAGCACTTCGACTTCTTGTATACCTCTTGCCCATTGCACACCGAGACACACTGAGGGCGCTCTTGTCTTTCCTGCGCGTCGTCGCCGCGCATTCCGCCGACGTCATAGATGCGGACGGTCACGAGGTACGCATTAACTGACCAATTACAGAGCAGGTTTGGGTCTTGTGAGGCGCCAATGGCGCCGATAGGGTGTCATAGTGTTACGACAGTTGTACATGTTGTACTTCTCTGGGTTCTCTGGTATGGAAGGTCCTTGTTTTGATGATCAGCATGAGTACCATCTTTCTGATTTTTATCTCATACACAGGTCCCAAATCACATTTGGTCATTTGTATGCAAAGCAGCAAAGGTGCAGTGAGATTTATGAATCATGAGAAAACAATATTACAAATGCCTGAAAAATCTGGTTACTATGACGCGGTGATGACGTTAGAGTTATCAAGAAGAAAAAAACAGTAATGAGAGCAAAATAATAGTGTCTTGTATTTAAATGAATGTACAATTTTTTTTTTTTTTATTCAAATGATTGTGAGAATAACATCGTAGCCTCCTCTGCTTACTTCAATTTTATCCACGTATTGAGACAAGTGCTTCCATCCCAAGGAAAGGATGCACTCTACGGCTTTTAAAGAAATTCTCGGGCTATACAATTTTTCTTGAAGAATGTACAAGCATTACAAATACGTGTTGGTCTTACTTGAATCGCATTTCGATCGAAAAAATGACCCTTCCTGTATTTTCTGCCTCTAATAGCAACAAGGAAACAAGATGGACTCCATCAACCTCGCCACACTGTTCGGTCCAAACATCCTGAGACGGACCAAATCAGGCGAGCTGAAGGGCGACGCCGCCGACCACATGGAGGAGAATCGTGACGTCATCCAGGTGGTACAGCGGCTCATCGACCATCACGACGAGATGTTCATGGTGCGTACTAGAGAACCGTGATTTGTTAGGTCTTTTAAAACATTATTATGCAAAAAAGAGACACCAACGATATAATTTGAAATGCACTCAAACGCTTTATGATTGACAGGACCATGTCTCTGTGATGCTATGGTCACATTGCCCAAAAGTTGCCTGCTCGGCGGCCGAGCGGCGAGTTTTTAACCAATTCTGCCCGGTGGCTGCCCGGCCACCGAGCGGCGGCCGCCCAGGCACCGCTCGTTTTTAGGGCATCGCTCGTTTTTAGGGCATCGCTCGGTCGCCGCTGAAGTTTTAGCGCGGAGTTAAAATTTGGGCGGCGCCTGCTCACTTTTCACTCGCCGTCCAAAATACGCTCGGTGCCTGGGCGGTCGCCGCCCGGGCTCCGACCTAATCGCTGGGCGATGCCTAAATTCCAGCAGCGACCGAGCAGGCTACTGATCGGTCGGTCGCTGCTCTGATTTGTGACGATAGCTTTACGTACAACCTTTCACATTTGACATTTACAGTTCATTACTCATCGGACAGAAGTGTGGCGTAGAATCATTCCTATTTGAAGGGAATTCATTACCACATATCCACAACTCCATTTAAGGAAAAAAATGGGAGAAAAAACCAACAGATAAAATTATATGATAAAACAAAAATAGAACATTTACTCAGTGACATGTACAACAGACATCATTACCTTGGACAGAAAAGTTAACATGTTTACATATTAATATATTTGGCTATTAAAGATCGTCAATACTACTGGGCCAGAAGGGATAAGACCACACAGCGAGGTCACTGACAGGTGGCTATCTCATTATCTCAACTAACATAAGCAAAAGAGGATCATGGGGGACCAATAGGCACCGATTGGGGAAGTTTTCTATATAGAGGGAGCAAGTAGCTACAAGTAGGACAGTGGGGCTTTAACATTGGAAAATACTGGGATGACCTCTTTGTGAATGAAGTTATAGCGTTTAATAAGAGTACATTATTAGTTTGATTCAGTTAGACATATTGATGAACAATTCTTACCTTCAAATGGTAAAAATCCACAGGTCTCAGGGGAAATGCATGACGAGGTTCTCCGAAGACTTCAAGATATGGACTCGGAAGCACTGGACTATCTTCTAAACAAGAGGCTCCATGGATTAAGGTAAATACAATGACACCAGCGACCCGTTTCACAAAGCTTTTTTACAATGACAAATGACTAAAATCAGTTACAAATCTGCTGATGACCAATCAGAAGCAAGGATTTCAGTAGCTTATAACAGAAACTGTCATTTGTCACCGATGACATGTTTTGTGAAACGCCCCCAATTCATAATCCTGTTGCTTTCCATCTTTCCTTTCCCGTTTGTTCACTCCACTAACATCGTGATCGCAAAGACTTTCGAAAAAACAACCTAAGATGATTTCAACGTCTTTGTCCATCACCGCTTGAAATGTGTGGACATTACAGAGGCAATATTATCTGAATATGATTTCTATGGGAACGTCTACGATAGGGAATTGAAATTGACCTTGAGTTGATTTCTCGATGTCTCTCAAACCTAGGTCAACTATCGATATGACGGCGGGTCCAGAGGGGTACAGGATGTAGGATAGAAAGTATTCTCGATCCCCTTATCTCTCATTTCCTTTTCTTTTCTTCTCTTTTCTTTAAAGATGGTGTTTATCTAAACCTCTTTTTTTCCTTTTGAAGCCTATTTGCACGAGTTTGACCAGCAGGGATTAGACCTCCCTGCATGGTAACTGACAGATAGCTATCTCATCAAATCAGCTCTCAATTAACATAAGAAAAAGGGGACCATGGGGGACCAATGGTCACTGATTATGCATTGTTTGCTATATAGAGGGCGCAAGTAGCTACTGTATAAGTAGTGCAGTTGGGCTTTAAACTGTTATCAAAGTTTATGTCAGTGACGTGGTTAAACAATTTAAATTGTAGCTATATTTTCCTGGAGAAAATGAAATTATATAAAATCCATTACCTTCTCAACGATATGCATTTTTATTCTTCCCGATCGCAATAGCAATGATTTTACAAATCTAAAGCCTTCACCTTATACCTACCCCTGTAATTTCTCCAGTATTCTGATACTAATTTAATTCAAATATTTGTCAGTTATGCCAGGTCTAGTGCTATTATCAAATTACAAGTGTATTTATTTCATTACAAGGATATGATCTAATGGAAATAAAATAACCACACGACAAAATGCATTTTAATTTGTTGCTTGGTCATGTTGTTAGATTCTCTCTTTTTTCTTCTTTTCTCGCAATTTTGATCATTTTTTCTTTCTGAATTTTCTTATCATAATGGCTATCATCTGAAAGGAGGTGAAAAGAGGTTTTCGGTATGATTGTAGCATGACCCACGTGAACCCTGACATCCAGCTTGCGCTCGATCCCCACTCGCTTCTAAAATTAATATATTTGAAAAATGCCATATTAATTTTGCCATGAAAAAGCGAGCTCCTGCTATAGTAAATCGAAGCCTGTTTAATCTTACCTATTTTTTTCTTCAGTGTATGATAAAATGATTAAATAACGTTGAGATGAGACGTTTAAGAAGCCTGGATAATGAGAATACTCTGTATTATTGTTGTGGGAATGTTTAACTCCTTTTCCCTGGGAAATGAATCCCTTACATAGACACTGCACGTGTGACAGGAGTGGTCCCTCACAATGTTCCAAAATTCGACAACTCTAGTCACAGCACGATCGCCATTTAAGGCCAGACTACTTAACTAATTGTCTAATTGCATCAGCGAAGAGAACCCATGTGTTAGACATGTGTATAAAACGTTGGTATTAATATCAAGGTTAATAATTATCATGATTATTTTTCTCCACCCTCGACCTTTTTGTTAGAAGGTACATTTTGCTTTTGACATCAACCCCATATTGTTTTTAAGGGCATTGTTGGTTAAACATTTCCGAAGGCGTCGAGGAACAAGCATGATAATTTCCGCTGGCATACCTCATAACCCAGTCCATCACCCCTCCCCTCCCAAAATTACAGTCCCGTCTACTGTTGTATGTGTGGCCAAATGCATGCCATTGTCACATGGAGTCACAATTTTGCTGTCGGAATAATTACCTTGTGCTGACTAGTTTCAAGTATCGGGGTGGGGTGGAAAACCAAGATTGGGATCATGGACCGTAACGTATTTAATTCAAAAGTAGATAAAAGTTTGTAAAATCCGTTGTCGTTCTGTACTTGATAGTTGCAAGTCCTGAAAATTGTATTAAGCACCCTTCAAAGAAATCATTAAGATGTTTTAGTTTTGTGTAACAGGTGAAGCAAGAATTGAAAAATCGCCATATCTTTTCGTAAAGTATTTCAGTGTACACCTCCCAGGTAAAAGAAGCTAATCATAGGAGATGACTTTGTCGTTCAGTTTAAATGATATTAATATGAATATATGAAATTCATAATTTCGTGCCACAATCTGTATTTCCCTAATGTACATGTTCAAGTTTTGCTTTGCCAAATTATTAACTCGGGACTGTTTGTTTTCTTGTTTTCATATAGTTCGGATGAGGCTGAAGAGACTCAGCCATCGGAGCCAATGGAAGCTAAAGTAGCTGAAGATGATGGCGAGTTCCACATGTCACATTCTGAAAATATCCTAGAACTACATGAATGCAACAGCATGAGTTCGGACATTTTCGAGTCTTCGGACGACAGTTGTTTGGAGACACGCAAAGGAAGCCCACGGGCTCATGAATGGCTTCTTAGAGGGTCCGTAAAAGTGAGCGCCGAAGTAGCTCGTCAGAAGGCTAGCTCGTTACCGCGCGCGGGATCTGCTGGTGCAAGGACTAATGCGCGCAGAAACAATATGCTAGCTGATTGCGATGAAGTGACAATGTTGGATGCGTATACGCTATCGGAACATCCCGATGAGGAAAGTGAGCAAGATGTTAGCGAATGTGCTTCGGCGGATTCCTCTCAAGAACAACCGACCGGAGGAATTGAATTTAGTGCCCCACCCCGAACATCGCCCTCGGCCCACCGCCCACCACCTCGCCTTGTTATCCCGCAACATAAGGGTTTGTCCAATAGCCGCAGCCCCTCGCCGAAAACGTTCCGCGTCACGTCGTCGAGTCCGCGTCAGCGTTCTGTGTCACAACCGCCCGAGTACGGCAGTGTCAAGCCTGGTAGCTCCAAGAAAGAGAGTGATATTTGGATCCCTGTCTTTGAGATGCAGCCAACAGGCCTGTACTCGCCGCAGATGCCTAGGCGGTCGTATCTAGAGCGGTCGCAGTGGTTTGACAACTCCGAGGTCAACAACAACTCCGTTGGAAATCGGGAACCGCCGCAGGATCCGAAGCCGCGAACATTATCGCCGTCTGAGGAAGTCGGTCTCAAGACAATCAACACCACTGTTACACCTACTCACATCGAATGGTCAGTGAGTGACGTAGGTAAGGTGAGAAGCAATAGCGAGGTAAGCTCACCTCCTAGCTCTGCTTGGTTCACGCCTCCGAGCACTCCGGATACGCCAAGAAGCACGGATGCCGCAGAGGGCAGAGGAACGCCGCCAAGGGACACCATGGTCGGCAACCCAGGTAGGACGTCGCTGGCGATGACGCGTACGTCTTGGGACGCATCGGCCGATGATGAGGAGTGGGTCAAACGGTGGGAATTCCTGACCTCTGATGAAGATGGTGAATTCTGGGGCCAGGAAACGTTGGTGTAAGACTCCTTCATTGGAACCTCATCCTAAATACCAGACACAGTCTTATCCACAAAGAATAGAGAAATCTCGAAAGGATAGCGAATGTTCGGCAGCGACGCGTTTGGACGCGAATGAAAAATCGTCATCGCCAGGAAATTAATTTGCCTTTGGATATCTTTGAAATGCATCGTCGAAACGGGAATAAACCCTGCAACCCTTTGAGTAGATCACGTTTCCTATACCTCTGCCATAATTCCACACCTTTAAAATCCAGCGTCATGACAATCAACCCTATCAAAGCCCCTCCCCCTTTATCGAAAGGAACTGTCAATGATGTAAGAATTTTACTCTTTTTCTTGGAAAATTCGTTTAATTCATCAATGTCAGTGTTTGTTCCAAGTTCAGACTTATCGCGTGAAAATCGAATCCAGGTAACGTCAGATTTGAAGCTCATGAACAAGGATGGATGGATGGATGTTCGCATGTCGATTCGCGAAATAATTGCGGGAACTTGACGAAAATGTGATGATTGTTAGCGAAGCGAATTGTGACAGCTTACAAGCTTGTAATGTCAATTTGCAATCCATTGTTAAACTCTTTCTCTCTTTCTCTTTCTGTACATTTATGTCATCAATAACGGGTAGACGTCTGTTCGATCATTGACTTCGCTTGAAGGTATTGAAGACATGGCATGCGACGTTCGAGCTTGCAATGTCTTATGTTTTATGGTTGCACGTATTTCCGAATCGCACGATCATGTATCATATTGGAAAACGAGCAATCGCACTCCGGTGATTTGTAAGGTCATCATCATCAACGAAAGTCACATTAGTGGAATCTGAACGCTGATGACCCGTCACCAACACATGAGTATGAAACTTACGATTAGCGGAGAGCAACACATGCTCGAATGTGATTTTCCCGCCAAATTAGTGACGTGTGAATATATTTGCCACGTGTTATTGATAGGATCGTCTGGACCCGATCTGCGAGTTGGTCAGCGTTCTTCATGTTTATGGAAGGTGGAGTATTTGAGCGGACTTCGAATTTCTGAAACAAACTCGCAACTGGGGCGTCGTTTTTTTATCCTACCATGTAGCAAGTTGGAGCTCGATTGCACTTTGCTTTCACATTGATCAACATGTGTTCACGGATTCAAATTTTCTTCTGTTTAGGAACACAAACTTATATGATAATTATGATCATCTAATCGAAAACTGATCAAAATCATATTACATACCAACCATGTAATATTGTAGTTATTTAGATTGATTAATAAGGTATAGCAATTATTGCACAAATCGTGTAGATTGTACAAATTAGAATGATAACGAAGGTCATATTTTGTTATTGTCAAATATTTCCTTGTATATCGACTATCCGTGGGACTAAACTGAACAATCACCAACTAAAGCTGAAGACGAATATTTGTACTCCCAGAAAAAACAAGATCCCAAGGAACTCTCGAAAGCAGAGAAGGAATACCATTGTATCGATCAGGTGATATTTACTTGTGTAAATTGAAACTCACGTGGAGTAGTGACTTTTAGTACGGTGGACTTCAGACATTAAAGAACTTTGTAAGAACTTTGTTGCTGGGAAGACTGATACTAACTGCCTTTCAGGTTTTTACTGTCTTTGACAAGTTGTCGACTTTTCTGATTTGACAAGTGTAACGACGCAGAAACACAGCGTGTCGATGAGGTATTCTTGAAATGATTTAGATATATGACTGTCGCAATGATGAAATCATTAAGAATGTGGCATGGTGCATTCTAACCGTTGTAGGGCGTCTTGATTCGAATCATCGGGTCATCGCGTCGGGGCGGTTGGGGGAGGGGATGGCGTTACCCGACCTTTTGCGAAAACATGCCCCTTTGTTCATGTAATTTCGGGGTAATGTTTGTGAAATATATCCCTCTCACTTACAAATGATCTGGTCCAATTTACCCGACACTTTGTGAAAACCCTACGGAAAAATATGAAAGGTCGCGTCATCTTCCGCTTTCGTCTTACAAAAGGTCGTATAAGACGACCACCCGACTGGACGCGATGACCCGATGATTAGTATGCCATATAGGTCAAAGGTGGACTGGGAATTAAAGGGAGACTTGGGTCAATTGGCATTTTTGGCTTTGGGACCTGTCAATTTGTGGCCATTGGGGCGATCTAACAAGGTGCGATTGCACCTAAATACCTGTTTACCCCCAGTCCGTTTTGTTCAATGATCCCAAACGTTTTGGCATTTAAAAGAGCAGTTTGTTTGGGAGTTTTGTAAGCTCTTGTGCCAGTGTGGCCAATGAATAGATGTAAGAGCCATGATTAAGCTCGGATTAATCATTACAGTGGGATTCACTGACATAAATCGAGAGATTTGGATCGACTAACGAAGAGGAAATTCAAATAACTAAATGAAGGCGACGGTTGTCTTGAGTTCGCCATTTGATTACCCATTCTTGTCAAGAGATGGCGGTATTTTACAAAGAAATGGCGTTCTGAAGAACAAAAGGTGTTATACGACTCAACTCAGTACTTGCGTGTCATATTTTTTTTACCACATATATATTTTGTGACTTATAAACAACATGTGTGTGACTTTCCCGGCATTGCCGATACAAACATGACGTTCGTAGGAGGATGTGAAATAACTTGAGGACGGAATTGTGTATGATAAATGTATTTATGACAAAATAGAATGTTGAAAATCACTTTTTTTCACAAATGGAATGTTGGAAATTACTTTTTTCCAAAATGGTTGAGGAAGAGGGTACGAGGATTATTTTATCCTCGAACACTTCGTGCAGGACGATTTTTTATAGTCGTGCGATTGTATAAAGACGGTTTAGCACTGCCACAAATGCTATGTGTTATGTATTTGAGAAAAGCACTTCTATTTTCCGAAACAGAATTGCCGAGAGCAAACGAACTTTGCCGATCGTTCGGGTGAGAGTAAAGAGTCGTTTTCAGTGTGGACGAAACGATACGTACAATGTACATTTCAACTCAGTTTTGCATTCTCTCATTTGTAAGAAAATGATAAAATCAACATTTGTAGTTAACTATTATAATGGTAGATATATCAGCAGTACGTAAGTATGTATAATACTATGGAACGCCGTGCGTGGATTATTTTCATAAATGCATTACGAGGCGTGTTGATCACGTGACCATAACTATATTGTTTCGTTATGTTAAACGTAAATTGTCTGCAATTATGTTTTTCAATATATTCCAAAATAGAGAGCATTAATCCAGAGGCATATTGTTCCAGTTATTGTGTACAAAGTAGTCTCATTAGGCCTATAATATTCATTGTATAGCAAGCATCTATGCCACCCCCCCCCCCCCCTTCGCATTCCTTTACAAAGGCATCATTCAGACAATGTATACGACAATGGTATCGCTACCCATCAAACTAAATAGGCTTTCTTCCTGATTATAATTCCATCAAAAATCGCAAAGAAGAGGATCACGTTTCCCAACATTGTGATTCAGTGACAAAGCTCATATTTAAAAGACTTACGGTCATGAATAAGAAAAATTTATATCACATATTTTTTTGTTGGCATTCCTGATGAAACATGAATTTTGATGCCGGAAGCAAAATCCATTGATATGCTGCAGATTGTCTGTTTTTCTTCTTCTTTTTGTTTTTGTATAGTCACGTGAGACGTGTGTATTTTCTGAATCTTATGCTGATGCTTTCACACTCCCTTTTTACTTGGTTGTTCTCTTCGCGAATTTCAATGCAACATTTAATTCGTCAGAGTGTGAACGTGATTTTAACAATTATTTTTCTCGAAACATAGCGAGAACTGTGGTATATTGGTTAAAGGTCTTGTCTCTTAAACGAAAGGTCCGGGATTCGATCCTTGCTCGGTATACTTACATCTTTGGACAGGGTGTTTACCCACATCTATACCACTCCACCCTGGTGTAAATGGGTAGCTGGCAATGCTTGGGTGATGATAATTTCAGGGCCTGCTTGAAGAGCAGTATAAATCCTGATTTCGCTACCCGTGGTAGATTAGACCCAGTTAGTGTTCATTATTTTATCAGATTTTAAGAGGATGCATGTTTTTGTCTTGCCAAAGACATTAATTAAGGGGTTTTACCCCATGTAGATAGGAATAATGCCTAATCTTTTATTAAAACAATCATTTATTAAATGAAAATCTCTTGCCATTTAAATATGAAAAGAAAATATATCTGGGACACCACAGTCGCAGCTGCATAATATTCTTCTCTTTTTTTTTTATAGCAAATGTTACATTTTTTTTCTGTATTAGAAGATATAGTAGATATCTCATTTATATTTTGTATACCTGTCTTTTTTACATAATACTTCATTTTATTATCAATTTTATCTTTCCATAAAATACCGAAGTCTTATCGTACAATATGTTGTAGTGGAACGATGTTTTTTCGATTTATTTACTGATTTGTAAGAAATTCCTGTCCGCCCTTTGTAAAAAAAATGTTTGCAACATCCAGTGGTATATAAAGAGGTCAGACAAATGAAATTTGCAAAAATAAACATAAAAGGGTATGGTATACTTAAGAATTTGCGTTGAACCACTTTAATTTTGCTAAAACTGCTGAATTATCAATATCACAGTAAAACAAATGCTTTTAAAAATGTATTTAATTTTAATTTAGTTTTCATAAAAGCCTCCATTTTCACACACTTATCGAGGAACATGCTCTCATCAAAACGTCTTTCCAATTGTTTATGTGTTCAGATTGGAAGTATAATTATTGTAACTTTTGATACACCCCATCTTTCAATACGTGTAGAAACCCATTCGCCATAAAGATGATTGCATAACTATTATATAGTTATAATAAAAGTATTCTGAGAAGGCGTTATTCATAGATCTATTGTTCCTATTTAATATGCTTTTGCTTAAATCGCATGACCTTTCCTTCTGTGTCAACACGGGATAGTCATAATACCACATGACTACAGAAGAAAGAATTTATATGTTTTAGAGAAAAACAATTAAGAGTTAAAACACCCGCATACACATAAGTAGAAAATAATGTTGTATTACTTCGCGGAATTATAGAATTAATGGTACTTGTTTTATGTCAATCAGCGTACGTTCGTTTAACTAATGTTTATGTGATACTTTGTCATTTAATGTATAATGTACACCATTTATCTATTTGAAGAATACAAAAAGTGTTAATGGTTATACGTCTGTGTTGCAAAATAACTGTTCATGCTTGTTATAAAAATTAAAAACTGTAACCACTTTAAAAAGAACATGAACACTCGCCTGTAAATATAAATGTGAAAATGAAAACAAGACGATTCCATGAGTATTTATTAGTGTAATGGTCTTTTAACATTGTCAATTTGAAAAGGTAAATTGAATTGAGCAATTAAGTGAGAGGAGATAGGAGAAAGGGGTCGTGGGAAAAGGTTCGGGGGAATGCCGTTTGTTAGAATCTTTTGCTATTACCCGTTACTTTTTTTTTTTTTTTTTTCCTTTTTTCCCTTCAAATGTTGTACTTTTAAAATATCCTCTTTCATGTGTGTATTGACGTCTCGAGGGCAAAATAGGAAAGACAGAGAGAGAGAGGGGGGAGACAGAGAGAGAATGAGAGAAAGACAGAGAGAGGGAAAGAGAGATGGGAGAAAGAATTCTCAACTAACGGGACAAAGGAGGCGAATTAAACTCTGAATGAAACATGATGTATATCATAATTACACTTCCCCAGCGAAATTAAAAGCGAATGATCTGAACAGATAATCCAATTTGGCGGGAAGTTAACATTGAGTTATTTCGATTCTTACTGTAATAATATTAATTAGTCGTATTACAATGAAAGATTACTTTAAATTTTCAGACATTTTATTCTTAGCCTTTCCCTTTTTAGCGGTATGTACGCACATTTTTAATTATAATTAATTCCATGATTCATCCAGTATGGTCGATTGATTGGTAATTCGTTGTCCTCGTCTATCTATTATTCTTATATGGAAAAGATTGTTAGTTGGAGCCACTCCCGACTCTACTTTGTCCAAATGGAAGAGAGAACAGCCAGAAAATAGAGTGATAATAGTGAGGAAAGAATAGATGTAAAAAGGTTTCTAAAAGGTTGAGAGAGGTAGAATAAGAAAATAGAAGGAAAAAACACTTCCATTTGACTGTTCAAAGCTTACCCTTAGATTTTTCCTTTTAATTCTCCTTTTCTTTTTGCATGTACTTATTTTCCATTTATGTTTATAACAAAAAATACTTTCTTTTATTCTTCACGAACTTGCAAACATCCTCTCACCTCGCACTCTTCTCATTTTAACAGGGTAAAGTTTACATACTCTCAACGTTGGGGTCAGTGGATCTTTCACGTGGAGAAAATTGGTCTAGCGTCCTCTTTTGTTGGCTTTATTCATCAGACCCATCTGAGTTCAGCGGTGAATTTATAGATGGAAACAATTACGTTCAGAGCTCATGAAAAGAGGGCTAAATTGATCGAACAATGAATTAGTGAATAACCAGGAAGGCTCGAATAACATGACATTATTGATAGATTACTGTCGTTTTTAAATAGGCTTCAATAAAACGGAAAAATGTTACAATCATTAACTACATTTGCTATTTCTCTAAAATCATCTCTGATCATCTCTGACTCTCTCTCTCTCTCTCTCTCTCTCACTCTCTCTCTCTCTCTCTCTCTCTCTCTCTTTCTCTCTCTCTCTCTATCTCTCTCCCTCGTTCGTATTGTCTCCCTGTCACCCTTACTCCGCCCAACCCCCACTCTATACAATTTTATATTTATCGATACATTTCTCTCACATTCCCTGCCATCATTCAATACTCTCCTCCCCTCCCCTTATCTCTCTCTCTCTTCCTCCCTCTCTCTCTCTCTCTCCTCTCCCTCTCTCTCTTTCTCTCTCTCTCTCTCTCTCTCTCTTCCTCCCACCCCCCCTCTCTCTCTCTCTTTCTCCATCCCTCTCCCTCCCCCTCTCTCTCTCTCTCCCACGATATCACCTCCTTTCTAAAACTCCATCCCCCATCCCACCAGGCACGAGCCAGTAAACCCCACCAATGCCAGCAAGCGAGGGCTGGTACGTTATTACAATATTTTTGAATCTCAGCCAGGATAGACGGCAGAAATCCACTCGCTAAAACCTTTAATCCACCCAAATATCGTGAATACACGCATCAACATGAATATTTTTCTCTTCTCTTTCTAAAGTAGTATAGTACTGTTAACAAAAATATGTCAATCACACCAAAAATTGATGAATGATGGTGGAAAGAAAGAGATTTGGCTGCCTTTTACACCGCTTTGTAAACGCTACACTTTTATCTTTTCGTGCACAAAATGCTTTGTAACTTGTCATACTCATTTTCCTGAACAAATAAAAGTGTTACAATTTTACAATTATGAAAATGTATCATCGGCTCATAGGATGGCGATTTAGACATAAGTTGAACAGGAATTCACATCGAGTATACGAGAACCTCTAAAGAGTACACATATTAATTTAAAAAAAAGTTAACATCGGGTCGAAGAATTCATGAATTATGCCCGATGTTAGCCAGGACCGGGCCTATTGAAAGTCAGGTATGTTCCTACCATTGTGCCCCGTAATGAAACATTGCAATCACCTGTTTCAATATGGTGTGGTTCATAAAATAAAACATGTGGTGACGGGTTGTGGACGTTGAATACTGCTATGGCGGGTATACCTCTGCCAAGTTTTAAAGATCATTCATTTTTTCTGAAAGGTAAGATTAATTGTGCATGAATACATTCAGGAATATGTCTTTTTGTGATACAGTAGGTAACATGTTGTTTGGTGATTTGCTCCCGGTGGCAACTGCTCTTGGCTTTAGGGATGCAATTTAATTGTTATGTAAGGTTTCGGGTTAGGATTGGGGTTAAAACAGTTTTTGGCCCAGGGTTGAAGTTAGGAATTCGGTTAGTGTATAAAATTAACGCAGAGCAATCACGGTTAGCACATGTCCCAAATGACCTCGAATATCCACAGATCTTCAAAACATGAAGAGGTCTCATTTTTTACATTTTGAAATAATCACTCCTACAGCGATGGATGTGCTAGATAAATAGCCTTTGTTTCCCTTTTTTTTTTAAATACTTTCACCTGTGTATCATGGAGTGGACTGCTTGTGCATAAATGAATAATGATTACATAACTTCATGAGCACGTATCCAGTATTTTGTCTCCGTGTATTTCACAATTTGGTCTGCAATTACCTCTATCTGCTCATGCTCAGACTGCAACTATAAAACGGCTAATTATTGTTGCAGGAACTTTAAAAATTAAAACAAATTATGGCATAAACCACCACTGTTAAACAAAACGGACAAGAAGATTTATAATTGATATTGAGGAGGCGTGTTGGCTCATTGGTAAATAGAGCAGTGGTCTCGTAACGTCCTGGGTTCGAAACCAAATAAATCCGCTCAATGCCTTTTGGCAAGGCGTTCAATCTCATTACCAATTCCCTCGCAGAAGACTTAAAGCCGTCGGTTCCCTAGATGCTTACTTACAAGCATGCTTTCTTAGCAGTCAGATAAAACAATCATCATCATCATCAGCTTATATCGCGCGTAGTAGGATCCGTGACCCGACATTTTGCTCCATTCAGCTTCGGCTATAGGGCTAGCCAGAGGTTAGGGTACAATTTGGGCATTGGTAAAGGTTTCGGCCTTGCGTTTTGGCCAGTATTTGGTCCAGGATTTCAGTTTGAAAAAGTGCGGAAAATTTACCGCGGAACAATAATTGTCGCCGGAACATGCGTCTAGTTATAGCACCTTAGGTTCTCGCCTTCAAGAAAATTCAGTGCCTTTCCATCATGTTTGCAAGTACTATCTAATTTCAGGCGTCTTATCCCAGTTATCATTTCTTTTTTGACAACCGCAAAATCTTTTCGGAGGGTTTTCCGACTTAGCAAAAAAATTGCAAGATGTTGCGTAAACACCCGCAAAAAATATAGATTGAGTTAAAAGTTTTATCACTATGTATTAAAGAAGAGAAGCATTTACATTAATTTATTTCCTTTCAATCACTGTGAAAATAATGAAGTATGACGTTTGCTCTCTAAAGATTTATCTGACTTTAAGGACAATCTTAGGATAATATAGACAAATTAAGATTTAGAGCAAAGGTTGAATCTATGCCGAATCTATGCTTAAAAATTAATGTAAAGGGTGAAAAAAATGCAAGAAGGAGAGAAATACAATGAAACGTTACATCTGGACAGAAAATGTTTAAAAACTCATTAAGCCAAAATTGGAATTACCTAAAGCTGTCAACGATGAATTACATCACGGATCTATAAGAAATGAAAATAAAAATAACAATAGCATTGATTGAAAAGGGCAAAACTGCCAAATTGAAATCGTAAGAGAAATGTGGTTATATATTCAGTAATGGAACCATATAAGTCTATTAATAATCTGAAGCTGCCAATCGCTATTCAAAAAAGTGATGTGGTCAGCCGCATACGTCATTATGACATCATTAGATGCAATATTTAGCGGTGCTGACAAATGGGGGGTATTTGACAGATAGGAGTTGTCAAAGAGAGGTGAAATGGTGTCACATGACACCCCACCCAACTTGCAGTAAGTTTGTTTTAATTGCTTTTATGATTTGCGTATTCCTTGAGGGGTCAATTCCATGAAACCTACAAGATGGAGGCTTTTCGGCTGATTTGTTTCTATTTCAGTGTGTCGAGAAAGACGAAAAAGGTTTAATAATATATTCAAGTTTAAATGGATGTTTCTTTCCTGGGGACATGGTGACGAGTTATTCCATCAACCTGTTATTAATCAATGAACTACAATACTTGGAATCCAGTCTGCATATATAACTTGCTACAATGCCGGGCAAGCCATAGGCAAGCTTTCAGGTCTCTAAGAACAACCTTTGTTTAAAAAGTATGCATACAATTTGAATTTTGGGCAAACCGGTCTATTGCTTCTTTACGTCCGGGTGTACATTGAGATTAGTGCTGAAAAGGGGACCTGGGATCCTGAGATAAAGACCAGGCAAGCCTCCCCCCCCCCCCCTTCATATAATGTTGTATTTTATTTATGAAGCATTATGTCTCTAGTTGTGACTGGTTAGTCTGCAAGCACATTGACACTTTGCCACAATTCATAAAGCCTTGAGCAGAGGCTAGATCTGTCAATTTCTGGCTGTGCCAGAGGCGGCTTAGGTGCAGAGCCTGCTGTAGTCTCATACTGCAGACACTGCTATGTACAACGACTGGCAAGGGTTTGTATCTACAAATTAAGACGTGGTAGGATCCGGACGTTATTTTGGTTTTGGTCAACGTGTTGAAATTCTCAATAAAATGGAAAGGATGCACATTAAAATAGGGAAAACTAACTTCTAAATTATTCCAAACGACTGGAGGTTGTGATGTGATACACTTGTATTGCGCTTGTTGAGATGGTAGTATAGATGATGATTTGTTATCTTTATAAATATTGTTATTATAATCAGGCCTATACTAAGTATTTGTATTGTCATTGATTGTTTAATCTTTACCACCATTTCTAATGTGATTATCATCATCTTTTTGTAATAAGTATAAGCTTTATTGTTGATGTGATTATCATTGTAATTATGATGTAACTATAATCCAATCCTTTTGTATAACCCATTGTCCATACATAATAATGTTCGGACATCACTCATCGGGGTTACTGTCTTGACCAAATGACAGAATGGGTCAAGTTGTTATGAGAATATCAGATGGCGGGGATATTCGTTCCCTTGTTTCGTTCCCCTTTTTTAAAATATATATATATTTGTTCCCCTTTTTTTTTAAATATATCTTTGAGAAACCTCACCGAAGTTTGCTTCTCAACCATCGTGTGTAGGTTCGAGAACACATGTTTGGTAATACCCATTGATACTGATGTTATTGTAAATATTCTTTCACATCATCTTTATCTTTTCAATTTAATCCCTTCTCAACATTTGTGAATGATGAATTTTTAACAGCATCATTTAATCACGGCTCTATAATACTAGGAATATTTATCTTCCTTTATATCTTGCTCCTGTTTTTTGTGAGAGATCTATGTTGTTTCACCGATAAAAAATAGTTTTAAATCCGCTGCCTTTTATACTATAATGTGAAATAAATATATTAATAGACGTATGAGTTATTTTCAGATCTCCTCATCGTCTTTACTTTGTTTTATCGATGTCTACATCATCTCCGTCTTTATCTCAATTTTGTTCATATTT
Source organism: Strongylocentrotus droebachiensis (assembly GCA_035222895.1). Taxonomy (NCBI): domain Eukaryota; kingdom Metazoa; phylum Echinodermata; class Echinoidea; order Camarodonta; family Strongylocentrotidae; genus Strongylocentrotus; species Strongylocentrotus droebachiensis. The sequence continues at coordinate 93,078 of JAVYIG010001750.1, forward strand.
ACTCGAACTCCGTCATCAGTATGAAGTACTGTAATAGTCATTGCATTATCATCATTATCACAAGCAAATCACCACCATCATCATCATCACCATAACATTATCATCACATCATCGACACTATCAGCTTTCTCATCATTGTCGTCATCATCGTCAACATCGTCAACAGCATTGCCAAAACAATCATCATCATTAATACTATTGAACCAATTATCTTCATCATCATTATCACCATCATCATTATCATCATCATCATCATCATCTTCATCGTCGTTATCACCACCAGCATCATCATCATCATTATCACCATCCTCATCATCATCATCATTTTGATCGTCGTTATCATCTTGATCACTATTATCATCGATAACAACTATCTATTATGAACAAGTATTATTAGAACATCTGTCGATATCACTCTCTTTCTTTCACCCCATCTTTTCATTCTGTCTCTTCTGAAAATCCCAAATCTAATTTCTCACTATCATCATTCTACCATCATCATCACCAATTTCACTAACTCTCCGAATTCAAACATGAATTAAAGAACAAATCTAAACAACGATAGTTTTATCTTTCGCTCTTTACTTAATTCTTATTTTATTCAAACATCAAGTTGAAAGGAAAATTTGATAATTTCTTAAATTATTCCTCTGTAGCGCATGCAATTCATCATTACACTGACAGTTCGTATGGTCACAATATCGTCGAAATGGGCATTCACATAATGAAATACATGTTTCAGAGTATATCAAAATTTATGGTCGCAACAGTTTGTAAGAATAAGTACCAATAACTCAAACATATTTGGCTTCGGCGTTTTCGTCTTAGTTTATTTAAATTTTGAACAAGGGCAGTGTGGATATCATACATGGATAGCGTCATAAATATAATCCGAATATTCAAAATGGTCAACTGGAAATTTTGTTATGTGCTTTGAAATTCGGACGGATACATTTCATGATTAAAGAAAATTACAATCTTGTTTATAGTATTCCATAAGAATAACATTTGTTCTTTCGTCAAAATGATGTTTATAATACGAGAGAGCATAGAATTCAAAATTGTGTGCTCTTCTTTTACGTTCATGAAAAGAAGGAAGTGTAAACAACATGTACTTTTCTTTCTTTTTGTAAAAAGAAGTTCGTTTGTTTTAGCATAAATGAATAGTACATTTGTTTGTGTTTAATTGAGTTGTGATAGTTATATTTTGATAGTTAGGATTATTATACGAGTGTTATTTTTAGCTAACAAAGTAAAGATGAAAACTACTTCTACTTTTGGTCTTTATCGAAAAGTCGCCTTTTCCGACAATAAAAGAAATAGTAAAAATGCATGGACAGTATTATCTTCAAGTACATAAACAGAAGAAAATAAAAATCAATCATTATGACTCTATCAAAGACTAGTCACAACTTGTTGAATACATTTGATCAATGGGTGTGGTTTAGTTGGCACTGCCCATTGAGCTATAGATGCCAAATATACATGAACTATACAGCTATCATGTGTAATAATCACATAAACATAGAATTAATCAATTTTTGTAATAAAGTATAATACACTCAAATAATCAATAATCAAAGGCATGTAGTTGATTTCATATCGACGTATCTCTCTCACAATAGCGAGCTCAATAAATACAAATCGCGTTCTTCTTTTTTAATTCTTAAATAACTTAAAGAGTATAAAAATTACGTCTAAAAATATATTATATTCTTCGCCATTCTCCGATTGTATTTTCACTTTCATATAATACAAACACTTCTTTTTTTTCGTAAATCTACACGTATCTCCACTCACGCATATTGCTCAGCAATGCATTGGCAGGTTATTCTTATTGGAGACAAAAAAAAAGTTAGATTTGTATGAACACGTGGTGTGTGTCGCTCTAAATCTCGTCACATTTCACTTCGAAAAAACGATTTTTAAAACTTTAGAATAGAACATTGGAAGATTTCAGACTAACCTTGCATAGATCCTTGATCTCAATAACGAGCAGCTCTTATTACTAAAATGATTATATGGAGCAACTGAATCGGTCCTATTGTCAAAGTTCATACACATCAGAATACGCTTATAAACAATATATAATATTTCTAGTTAAAATGTGATAGTCCAAAATACAGGCTATTGAATAATGTGTACATTTATTCACAAATGGTCGTAATGTACATATATCTCCCGAATCATGATACAATGTCCAATGCGTGAGGGTATAATATATTCATCTAAATACTTATTTTGTCCAATTCCATATTAAACGTTGTCCAAAGTAAGGGCTGGACGATATCATTCTTTATTAAACTTCTTTACAAAGCAAAAGATATAAATCTTTCTTCATATTTTTTTTTCGTTTTTCTTCTTACTTTCCATGATCAATATCTTTTTGTACAACATGTACAGTGAGCCTATTTGTTGAAAATCCCTGTCATTTTCATAATCATCAAGAATTTTCATAGCAAGATACCAAATTCCTCATTCCATGATATTATGAAATGATATGAAATGATAGATTTAAATATATTTAACACAAAATATCAAGGAAACTGGTCTCATCAACCATTCTCAGAAACCACTGACAGCAAGTAGGATGGGAAATAATGCACATAACGTTTCACTTAAAAATTCGCGATTAAGTACACTTCGATTCGTCGCGAAAAATCACATTTAAAGTTTATATAACGTGAATAGTACTATAAATAAAATATACAAGGACTGTCCACATGCTACGCATAACGCCATTTTCTTCTTGCCACAGAAATGTTTTGGCGTTAGGGGCATTATCGTCATTTTGGTTGGTTAAAAAGGGGAACACCCCAAATTTTGTTAGATTAGCCAAATTCAAAGGTAAGAGACAGAGTTGCGGAAGTATAAACAAGCCATCAGGAAGGGGTACATAATGTTTGTTTAGTACAAAGCGTACGAACGGAAATGCACATTTTAAAAATTAAACATGAAAGGGTGAGAAAATTAAGAAGAATGTCGTTTTCGTAAATGGTTAGATATTAAAAATAAAACTTGACAATATGTAGCTTACACATTGCTACAACGTTTGGAAACGATAACGGTATTAGTTCAGGGCAGGGCAAACATTATATTTTTGTAATCGTGACCAAAAAATCATCGTCTTCTAGGCTTTATATGGAAGAATCGAAAAATCTTGAAGAAACCAAAATGGGTTTAAAATTGTGTTAGATCACGAATTTGATGAGAGTTTGTGAGTTACATGAATTATTTTGAAAGGTTAAAAATGTACATCACCACTTCACACTTCGTAGAATATAAACTCCACTTCGTTTACATTACCTCACAAAGATTTGTTCAAGCTTGTTTCCACAAACTAAATTTAGAATTCGATAAAAAAAAAATTAAACAGTTGAGAAAAATACAAAATTTTATACTGAATTAACGAACGTTAAGTAGTCTCGTGTTCAGTCGTCATCCGGTAGCACACATACATTGAATTTCTTATGGTGATTGAAGGTGTACATAACATGAATACATGAACAGAATGAGGTAAATAACAAAGGCGCATCAGTATTGCCAATTTGATGATCGAAAATCTAGTGATCATCCCCTCTTTGATGCGCTGTGTTGACCGATTTATTACAATAGCACACGTGAATACAAAATAATCCTACACCTCATTTTTTTTCGAATTCATTTTTAGTTTCCTATAATCAGTTCGTTTCCAATTCTATGTGCATATACAACACATTGCATAACTTGCAATTGTTTGGCAGCGTGTGGTTTTAATTAAATTATTCAGTGGCACGTGTTTTTCTGTTCTTTCTTAAAGCAACAGCCTGTTCAGGTGAACATTCAGTTTTTGTGAAAAAGTCTTTTTTTAGAAAGTTCGTGTACCGCCTCATGCGTACACTGTGACGTAGGCTAATAAGTGGTGGCGCACTGCATCTGTTGAGCTTAACTCAGGAGCAGTTTGTCGTCTGCTGCTCATGTGCAGCGCGCCATGGTCTATAAAACCCTCTCTCCATGAGAGAAGGGCCGCTTTTCATTCAACTGAGGGGAAGGGGTGCTCAAATGCTTCACCATTTAACAAAAATCTGATGATTATACTGTCTTTCTGAGAGAAAAATTCGATTCAATCGTCCATTTTTCTACCTCTCTCTCTCCATAACTCCTCTCCCCAAAATCGCTTCCTGGTCGTACGTTGTTGTCGTACGCGCTCGGTGTTGCTCTATTTCGCGGACCTATTTCGCCTACGCCACTTTCTTGATAGTCACAAGAGCTCCTCTGGCGGGACCAGCGGAATGAACTGCGCCTTCTTCTGCGTGCGCACCTTTGCGATCCTCGACTCGCCGTACTTGTTGATAGAGAGGAAGAGAGTACGGTGTCTCCGTCGCTTGCTGGTGCTGTCCGGCATCTTGTAGGCATAGGTGTTGAAGAAGTTGGGCTCAAGCTTCTCCTGGAAGTAGCAGTTCCGACTTACTCTGGTCTGTGGTTGGAAGAAGAAAAGAGAGAGAGAGAGAGAGAAAGAGATGAGTGAGATGTATGCATGGATAATTATAATGGTTTTACGTACACGGGAAAGAGAGAATGAAAAGAACGCCAGACAAAAAGACAGAGAAAAATAGAAAGAGAAAGAGGGAGAGAGAGCAGGAGGAGAGATAGAAAGATATAAAGTGAGATAGAGAGAGCTCAGACAACTTTTGACAGCATTAATATAGCCACAAGAAAAGTATTTGGTTGCCTTATTAAAACGACAGTAGTTAATCAGTCGACTACTCGTGCTTCATTATCATTCGTCATTAACAAGGGATCCTTTTCTGACGTTAGTCTGCGTCAGCCGCTGACGCAGTCTGTGACGCATCATGTCAGAATGACGTCATATTGAATGCCTTGTATGATTAATTGGCGCAGGTAATGGTACAATCGAATTAACGCCTCGTGTGCACCGGGAATAATCTTTGTAATAACTGTGTAACTGATTATCTATTGGTACTTACGTCTCCATAAAGGTTGCCGCTATCGTCGACACAGACGTAAAGCTGGCTTCGAAGTCCCTTGATGGAAACAATACTCCGCCTCTGCGACTGGATGTAAAGACTAGCTGTTGAGCAAAATCAGAAAGAAAAAGAAAATGGTAAGTATTATTCGGCGACAATTCGTTATTTAAAAACATAGTGTAATAATGTGGCTAAATAATTTTGTAGATAAACTATTAAAGAGGGATATTTTCAAAGTATGTAGACAACATGGACTAAAGAAACTCGTAAGGTAAAGGCACATAATTATGTTATTAAACAACGTGAATATTTACTAGGGTCTTTAAAGGTCTAAGCGATTGTATTCCACCACTGATTTTATTTACTTTATTATGAATACGAATGATGCAATTGATGGATGTAAACATTATTTGTGTCTGACATGCGAGCTGTCATTTTCTTTGCCGCTGTTTCATTCCAAACGGGAAATAGAGAGATGATGGAAGGAGAGTGTGAGGGAGAGCGAGAGAGGGGGTATTCCATTTTCCTCATCGTTCCATGGTACTTTGTCTCCTCATCGTCTTGAAGGCCAAGACAGGAATACTTCTCTGATTGGATTGCTTTTTAATATGCCGTGATTGTTTGAGTTGGATCAAGCCTAGGTACGAGGTAATTGGCTGTCGCGAGCGGAGCGGGATGGCGGCTATCGGGTCGTGTCAAGTAGCAACGGGGATCCTACTGGGAACAAATCCTTTACATCGGGTGTGCCACGGCTGAGCGTTCACTTTCCCTCAGAACAAACCCACCCCGCCCGCCCGCCCACCTCCCCGCTAAACCAAGTCACGTAGAGAGAAGACGCGAAAAAACTTCTATTATGTTTTTTTCCCCTTTTCGGAAAACAAAAATACACGACAAAAACCAATCGCCGCAGCGAGAGGTTAGCTAAAAACTCTAGTTTGATCGGTCGGGAGTCCGCGCTCAAATTTCTGGAGCTAGCATGGGACCACTATCGACTGCTAACTACCCAATTAACCCTTCCAACATCGGGGCAGATTGCCCCCGACTGCTCCTACAGTTTGTAAAGGTTGACAGTTGGCAGTAGCCGGGTTAAAGCAGTTTTGGGGGCAAGTTACCAGGTGCAGAGAATTTTTCTCCATGATGACCTGCGACCCCGCGTGTTTTTTTATCATCAAAATCACGCTGCAAATTTATAGAGGTTGTCTGCAAGCGGTTAATGGGTCCTTTCAAAGCCAATGTTGGTCTCCAAAATGGGAAATTTATTTGGGCTGCTAGGCATTTAGTAGATGCAGCCGTCCGACAATTCTCGACAGAAAACGGAGGAAAGAAAGACCAACATGAAGTTTCGGATGATCTTCCCGCTTTAAATCTAGACTGGCAGAATTGAGAATCGAACTCGCTCGTGAACAGTCGATATAAATTTACATATTTTATTGGTAAAATCAACTGTTTTCTTCTGATATGATTGATATATATCAATTTTCAGTTTGTCCCAAAACATTCCGAGGACAATTTCACAAAAGGTATCTAAAACTTGTACAATAGTCAGCAATTAGTTGTTTGTTGATAACATCCGCATGGATATCCTTAAAGCCGAATGTAATTTACTATTATTCTATGTAGTTAACTACATTTTACTAATCCGTCTAAAAGATCTCTCATTTGCATTAAACGTCAATAATCATAAGAAGTTGAAACGGCTTGGGAGTAATTATGAAATATGAGATTAGTACATATAAAGTGTACCAACGCCGAGTTCTCCGGCGGATACACGTGACGACACAAAATCATGTTCCGTCGTCACCCGGATGTTACGACATAATGGGATGACAATAAGTCATGATCCACGTGATAATGTTGCTAATAAACATCCCTGGTACGTGTAGACAGCATAACTATGTCAATCCGATACCCTCAATAACATACCCAGAGCCCCAAGAGAGTATGAAGCACGGGCTATGATCGTTGAGGCACGCGTGTGCACGTTCCAAAAGTTACACTTATGCATTCTGTTTTCACTTGCAGAATATACGAGAATGTTAATCGCAACAACTTAGCCCCTTTCTCTTGACTAATAAATCTTACATAAATCATAACAAGAATGGATATTCTATTTCGAGATTCAAGCAGAAACCTAAGCCTCATTTTGATACGGATTTCCTGCTCATTTTACATCCCTTCTCTCGCACGCGGTTTAACGTCTGTATCATCTTCACTATCGTGCACCGGAAACGTAAAACTTTTGTCCCCCTACTCGAAGATATCGGATACTTTTGAAAATGGTTCCTTCTCAATATCTTCCGCAGGATGTTAACTTCTCGAAGCGGTCTATTTCACGCCCTTAGTTACCAACAACAATAAGACACTTCGTAACCTTTTTATTCCTGTTTGCTTACGGTCAAGTTATCGGGCATACCCTAACCGTTTTGGTCTTTGTGAGAGAGGAGGTCCGTTATGTAAACTCACCGCCGAGCTCCGGCCGCCCATTGATGTGGCCGTTTTGCTCGTCTTTAGCGGTTGACGGTCAACAAATAATCACCAATCGAACTAATTGTCTTCTAAACCGTTACATATAAATATCATATAAAGTTGTGCTATATAAGAGCAGCATGCCTTGATTTTTCGTCTAAAAATTCTCGCCTTAAAACTAATTAATACCTATGATACAACTTTGTATACGCACTGGCACATTTATAAACAAAGTATTGTGAGTTCAAAATGTAAGAAATTCAACCATGCACTTGAGTTAGTATGTTCTTATTTTACTTGGAGCTCTCGGCATTTTTCATTTCACATGCTTAAATGTGTGACGAAAAATTGACCTCTTTTTAAGAGTAGAAGCTGGTTATATTAATCATACCTTTTCTCATTCTCATGTCTGGTTTATTTTTTAAACCAATTCCTAGCTTGCTACGTGTTTTATTATTTTTTTTGTTTTTGTTGAACGGGAAAGTTGTGTCGTTTGTGCTTTATTTGTGGTTCCGTAACCAAAACATAACGTAACGTCTCCAATTAACCACCTGTATCATTCCCCTTCCCTCCTCCCTTTTTTTCTTCCCATGTTTCTTCTTCTTTTTATATTCTAGAGTGGGCAATTTTTTACGTCGTGTTGTTGGGCCATCTTTACCAGCGCTGTGAAGGGGCATGAAATGAGACAGAAACAGAACGAGAAAACAAGTTTGCGTTAGGGCTTAGCGCCCCCAGGCCAATGCCTAGGATCACTATGTAGAAGAGGGTCCTCAAGTGGCCCTTTAACAGGTACACTTGAGCACTCGAGAGGTGAATAACAGAATGTGGTTACACGTGTTACCAACAAGGTCTTAAACGACAAAAGAAGGACTGGCTTAAAGACCTGGTCAACCGACGACGAGTACCCGCACACGAAAATAAATGAAGACAAATGACAAAACGAAAGGGTGATAATTCAAGAACGAAAGAGAAACGAATGCCTGCAATATAAGGATTTGTATTTTGAGTATTCTGCAATAACACATGACTTCCCAAGATCACTGTGGACCTTTTTCGACAGTATTCACTTGTTTCAGATTATGAGTCCCTCTTGATACGATTTTTTTTCAAGCCAGCCAGTGACCTTGATACTCAAGTTTTTTAGTCTTTTTAAAACAAATTCAAGCGCAATCAATAGAGATTTGGAAGATCGTTTTCTCCTTCATCCATCCTCTCTGTGCCATAGTAGCTCAAGGTAGACGATTAACCATGTTTAACAAGACACCGTATTTCCGTTCAAATTCTTGTATTGTCTGAACTCTGGGAACAATTGTTCAACATTTGCATTGGGTACGGCTTATATTTGTTTATTAATAGACGTACTGGCATTGATCTATCCATGTCAAATAATTTATGAGTACTTTCTGAGACTGCCTTCCAGATGACATTTGTTTCGAACCGTTCCGGCTCCGGTTTATAGAAGCGTTTCCATGCAACTGATAATAGATGCCACTATCACGTGTTGAAAGCGAAAGAAAACCAAAGTCTGATGTTTTCTGGTTTTTTGTCAAGTGCGATCGTAATTTATCAATGATTGTATATTTCATTCAAGAAAGGGACAGATAGTTGTCTGGGAAACTGTTACTTGACACAAATGTAGAAACTATTAGCCATGAAGACTATTTCTCATCATATTACCTGTTTGATTGGCCATTTTATTTAGAGCTACACGATTGCTTTTGTGTCGCTCTTTGCGTTTTTAAGAGGGTCCACAAAAGGGACAAGTATTACGACATCTCTTGACAAAAAGTCCTGACTGGCGAATTTTCTTGTTGCAATTCCTGTCGCGGGTTGCAATGAGTTTATCCACTTCTTCTCTTCCTATTCAGAAAGAGAATGCGAGAAGAGTTCGGTTGCACTCTTGAAAAATCTGTTTTGTTTGACCAGCTCGTTACGAGGAAACAAGTGGGAAATCGTTGAAGGGGCTACCCTCCCGAAGGGGGTTGGTTGGACTACGGAAGCCTTTCGGGTTGTAACGGGGGCCCCAAGTATGCTTGATTTCAAGACATCTTCATTAGTAATGATGAAGCATTCGATCCCAGACGCTCTTCGCCGTCTGTTACAGATACAATAGACAATGCCACAGGTGCGTGTAGTCACTCTCGGCCTTGTGTCTAGCTCTGTCATAACGCCATTTTCCCAGGGCATATTCAAGAATCTTGCAGCCAAGTAAGAATGGTCGAAAATTCTCAAGATTTAAGTTTGGTGCTGGGAGTCAGAAGGTGAGAGACAAGAATAGCACGACTGTGGTCAGAACAGCTACCCGAACCCATAACTGGGACTATGTCTAAACCTCTGCGTCACCACGTCTCAATTCCTTTTTTATAACTCCCTCATCCACGCCGTTCCATTATAATATCATATCTACTCACTATCACTGATTTTAATGGCGAGAACCGTATTCTTCTTTGGACAAAAATACAAAGGTTTTTACACGATAAAATGTCTCATGATATAGGCCTATAGAATGTGCTTGTCTTTTATACTAAATGTGTTTTCGCTATCCTCTGCCCCCTACTTTTTACAAATTGTTTGCCTTATTTTCTTGTCTGTGAAGTACTTTTCAGTTTTCAGACGAAGAGAAAATGTTATTGCATTTTGTGTTCAGCCTATCTTTCATGATTCAAAGACAGACGACGAATACCAAAGATGGAGTGTATGCACGTATAGACTGTCTGTCCTTCAACTTGAGAACAAATTCTACCTGAGCACACGCGACCTTCCTCGGAAGGTTTTCAGGACAAAACACAAGCAGTTATCTCCTGCTTTGTTTCGCAATAAGTCTTCTGAGGGTCGATCTTGCCCGACCAGAGTACTTTTCCCTCGGCCGCAAATCAGACATCAGGCATCGGGTCTCTTAGATGTTACTCGACTGGTATTTTAATCAGCGTCGACCGGCCGGGCGGCCAGTAGATCCCCCTACCTGGCCCGCCACGCCACGCATTCCTCGCCCTTCAACACTGATTTGCAACTTGTACCTCTAATGAGGACCACCCCAATCCTTTCAACATCACAATAATTCTCTCCTATGAAACAAGAAAGAAAATGGTTGCTCGAAAACAGGCTAACAAACACGGCAAGTTTTGGCCATATCATAACTCTGTTACATGGACAGTCCCTGTTTTTGTGAGTACTTTTTCTAGAACAGAAATGGCCGCCCGCCAAAATGGCACGAGGCCATTCCTGATTAGCTGGTTAACTTTTCAGGAAACGAAAAACAACAGAAATGTTCCATATTGACTCATTGGACCCAGGCTCCAGCAAATAATTGAAGGAGACGAGAAAAAAAAATCCACGACCTTATCTACAATCGGGTTTTGGCATTATGATCATTAATGTGGCTTTCAAATATTATGTGTTCATAATGCTAAAGCAACGTTTGGGTATGAAGTGTAACCGTCTGTATCGTTTCTTATCAGGGCCTGATTGCAGTGTTATGTATACACTCGGTGAATATAGGCGAAATGATATGGAGATTATGTGTGCGTGCGCTGTGTGAGTGGGTGAGTTTGTGTGCGTGTGTTTGAGGAAGGTTAATTTTGCCCTTCATATAGCCCTTATGACTGCAGGCTTTGCCCTTATTTCAATTACTTAGACCCATTGGGTAAAATAAACTTCACCCTGGAACTCCTTAAAAATTGATTACCACGAATTTCGTTTGTTTATCTTTTAAGTTATCAACAATTATTAATGATGAATTATATCCACCTCCTTATCTCCTTCTAATTTCCCTTTACAGGTTGATATAACAAAAATGTTGTTTAGAAATGTAAAAAACGTATCTTTCTCTTACTCCGTCGGATACGTTTTGGTTGCTTGATATACATAACACAAAATAGCTGACAATAACTGATTAAGGCTATGATGATAACAGTTCCAGATAACACCAGTAGCTACATGAAGTGAATACAGAGGAAGCTGTATTTGAATTTTGCGACTTCTATTTCTAACCATGCAGACAATCACATTTTGGCCCATCCCCCAACCCAAGCTCCTAATTTTCATATTTCATCCGGTTGTAAATCAAAATAACCTTGGGCCAAATGCATGATACTCGGGATGCCGAAAGCCAGTGATTTGTTCACAGCCTTCGACGCTTGAGGCAGTGCAGTAACAGATATAGAGATATTATTGGAGTAATAACTCTAGCATAATCGAGATATAATTCACCGCAAACTCTCTATGCGGGGAATATTTCTAACCCATCCTACCAATTACGTGGATTGAGAATGGACTTATGTTATAGTACTATTGCATGTTATTTGCATTGCGTATCCATAATTTGCCAGCAGTAGGACCACAGATAACGCTGTATGAGCTGAACAATGGAAGCATGACATGTAAACAGACCCAAACAGGAGATACTTATAGCTGAAAATATATATCAATTCAGATAGTTTATGTTGTCAGTTAGTACAATAATGTCATGACGGACACCACTTCATGAATACAATATATAAAATTGGGTCATTATATACTTTGAAATAATGTCTGTATAGCCTGCGCAATTATATTGTTTAAGGATTGCACAATATACAATACATGTTCAATAAACTCAAAATAAACACGTAACGTATGATACTCCAAAGCCCAATGCTTCTTTTGGATACATTATAATGACGTGAGGTACACTTTACGTGTGTACTCAAGTGCTGCACTTGATGGGAACCTGGTTAGCCATTTTGATGTCTTTGTGTTTGGCAGTTGGATGCTCGTATTTCTCTGGCACTGTAATAATTTGTCTATGGGGTGGGACGACTGAACAAATGATCGCACTTTACTTTGATATAGAGTACCAAGATAGGTTAACCGTCCGCCGCATTCACAGCCCCCCTTGCCTTTTGGCGAACCCGAACCAATTTATCACCAGCCCACACAAACAAATAAAATAAAAAAAACCGTCTCCAGCTCTCTCCCTCTCTCAGCATCGAGACACGATGCTAAGCAGACCGACCGCCACCCGAGAAATCGAGGGATGGGGCTGGTCTCACCAGAGAGGCAGGATAAGTTTCTGACAAAGAACGGGAGCCCTCAAAACCAATTAAATACCTCGAAAAATCCCAACAAATAACTGATCTCAATCAAGAACTTAACCGAAGAGTCGAGATAACAAAACATTAAACTTCTAAATGTAGTTCTAAAAGGTAGACGGTTTGACGAATAATTAATAATAAAAAAAAATAATATGGTTATTTATATAGCGCCGGTATCCGCCAGGTTCTGACGCTCATGGCGCTTTACACATATTACCCTGGTCGTAGCCGAGCTGCCAAAGTAACTAGCGCTCAAGCATATCAGGTACCCATTTACACCTGGGTGGAGAGTGGCAAATGTAGATTAATGTCTTGCCAAAGGACATTAGTGCTGAGGAATTGGTTAAAAATGGCGCCACAGACCCCAGTCCCACCCGTAAACTTTGGTGCTGTCTGGGTCCCGTACCTCGATGTCAGTTGGGCGCATGCCATGTTTATGTGATGCAATGGTAATAATGGACTGCCGATGGAGAAACAACTGATGTCACATCACAATAAATTTATGAATTTCGGAGTATGCCTAACCCACAAAGCAAGGGCATGCAGGGGAGCTCGTGGAACGGTTCCAAACGCATGACTATGTTATTAACGCCGAGGTTATACACAATTAAAGGTAATATAAATTGATGACGATTTAATTGAATGTAAACATAATTTTAAAATGTAATTGTCTATAGTATACATAATTGTCTATAGTATAGATACTTAAATAACGGTGTAAGAAAACCCTAACGCTGAATTGGTGAGCAAAGCAAACGAGCTCATCTTCAAAGTAATTAGGATTTGATTCAATATTTTTTGTTTAAATATTGGTTTAAGTCAGGTTTTCTTAAATATTTACTTTAATTGATTTCATTTGTTTGAGAAGATCAGACATAAAAAAGATGTTTGATTTCATAACCACTCGTTCCTTCCGTGGAAATTTCCTAATGACGGCGTGTCATCACTTCAACCACCAAATGTTATAAACTGTAATACCTTCCAATATTAGTCACCTTTTTGACGGAAGTTATACCAGTGGATCCGTATAGGACACGTAGCAACTTTGAAATGTCTTGCTACATACCAATCTATATCTACGTCACGAAATATCTTAATAACTTCAATCTGCAAGTAAAGACAAAAGAAACAAGGACTAAAACACCTTCACCCACGCAAATTACATTCCTCGCTAGATCTTCAAAGGACCAGACCATCAACAAAGGACCCGAAAACCTCCGATGACGCTTCCTCCAGTTCTAGAAGGAATCCCCGTACCTTGGAACGGGGACCTGGTCCTCGTCCGCAAAAGGTGTAATTAAAAGTCATCGCAGACTTGACGTCTACGTTTCTGTTTACCTATCTTCTGCCCCGTGTCTTAGTGGTGCGTCATAGTTTGCTAAAGAGCCTACGAGAAAATCCCAAACTGATGATTAACTTTGTATCACCTTAAGTCGTCCCGCTTGGTCACGACGGTGATAGCTTTTTATGTGGTATGTGTGTGTTCTCGAATCGTCTTGATGTAATAATTGAGCTAACGTATTTCCCTCTCCGTAATTATACTGCCCAACATTCCACCGAGACAATCGTCGACGATGTTTGTACACACCTAAATCATCAACTGCCATAGAAACGAGGCCGTTATTTTGAGTGTTAAACAAATCTAGTGCAAACCTTGTCTAATTTGCTTTCGAATTGTGTGTAATTAATCTTGCTCGGACTAGGGTCGGTTTGTTAAGTGGCTCTCTTTCTTGCCAGTCCCGTTATTATCTTATCAGCTCGACACTTGAAGTGACAACTAATTGCTCTTTAAAACGACCAGTTACAAATCATTAGATAGCATTGTTTGACACTTTGGCAAACGCTTTTGTTTGACTCCGCTTTTGGACGAAGGAAGAGGATGGTGATAGCGAGAGAAATAGCGTGTTATTTTGTCTACCATACACAGCACATACATCTTAAAACTAGAATACTAACATGTAGGACATTTACGATAGCCTGAAAGATTATTCTGAAAAGAAAACTTTTCAATTTAATAAAAGGCTATATACAGTTAATTAGACTAGACATTTCTGTCTAAATATAAATTCATTTCATAATCACCTTTTACCTAAACTATTCTAACGAAATTGGAGTCCCGTTTTACCCCTGGTGAAAATCTTAAGATGAAATTTTAGAAATCGTCAACTCCACAAAATTTGGCGCCACGCGACCTGGTGGTTAGTCTGGGGCTTGAAGGTCATGACCTGGACATAATTCATCCCTCCCACTTTAAACTTTTGAACTTGATCTCCCAGTGGTGGGGTTAGTATACCCCGTACCTGGGAATGACTCCTAAAAGGTTTCAGTGCTTGTAGACGCGCGATGCATGGCCGTTACTTCGTACAAAGCTATGTTTTGTATGAAATAATTTAAACAAGCTTAGTTTTGGAACATCATTTAAACGTTTAACTTGTATCAATACCAAGATTTTAATTGAAGGGAATGTTACTATCAACTTCGACTAAAGAACAACTCCTTTAACTTATGGTGGTAATGAATTCCTCTCAGGTAGTTAATAGAAATAAAGGAATAGAATTCCGTATTATTTCGAGAAAAGGCATGCAAAGTCAAAGTTAACTTTAAAGCTTAAACCGCAGCGCATAATTATGTTTGAACGAAAAACACATCTGACACCTCATCAATGACCTACCTCAGAAACATTCTGAAGTCATGCTGAAAATTGGGTAAACTTGGAGAACAGAACGAGAGTGAATTGAGGGTGGAAAAAAAATGAACGGTATGCCAGAAATTACTTTAGAAACATTCTGTGTCAACAGTCGTTAAATTGCGATAAGTCAAGAACACTCCCGTCCCAAAGTTTGAAAGGAAGGAAAAATGATTTGAATGTGTTGGGTTACTTTCTACATAACCGTCGGCACTTTGCAGTTCCTTAGCGCTGTGTGCTTTTGAATGGGTGACATACACGTGTATGGAGCCAAGTATACTTTTCCCCATTATGACGTGTTTTGATAATCCATGTTCACCACTGGGCCGATTATTGCCATTACCAAACACCTGGGGGCGTCTGACAAAATGGCTGCCGGTGTTTGCTTCTTTGTTTGATTTCTATTTCTCTTTTCCTTTGCGACTTGCTCAAAACTTCGCCGCTACATGTAACGCTTACTTTCAGAAATAACACAAATCTGACCTAAAACACACACTGCGAGTTGAATCAAGCTTAACTTTGCCTGAACAGTGGTGGAAAAAAGAGAGTTGAAAGTCTTAAAGAACCGCCATAAATAACATTCCTTTCTAGCGCGCCTTTGTTCATTACGCTTCTTAAGGGCAATCAAAAATTATCGGTAAAGAGCAGAGCACAAAAGACTTTTAAAAATGACAGATTTTCATTATTAACCTGCAGAACAATAGCAGCAATTTGAATGAATGCACTTTTCGCTATGTGGTGTCAGCGAAAAGAAGGCTGAAATTAAAACAGATATGGAAATATCTCGGAGCTATATACAATCGAACGGCGAAGTTCGGATCGAACACGCAAGTCCTTCTTCGGTTGAGCCGTTGTCTGTGGATAGCTTGGTTCAAAGTTTTGGGGGATTTTCACACGATGTCAACGAGTGATTCCTACATGTTATTACAATGAAAGACTTACAACTACACTATGCTAAATGTCTAACCGCTAGAAACCCGAAGCTCAACTTGAAATTCAAATTATGATCTTAATTAAACTGATCTCCAAAAACAAACTTTATATAGACTCAGAATTTAGCATACTTATTCACACATTCTTTTCTGAAAGTTGAAAAAGGAAAAAAAAGAAAAGAAAACGGTGTTGCATGCTCTTTGTTATCCTATAATCCTGTGTCTAAATGAGTGTATACTAATGTAAATTCGTTCAAGTAAACTTGATTTGTTCTTCCTTCCTGCATACGATATAGACAAGTCTCTGCAGAATCCTGGCGCAAATCGACAACACTAATTACTCTTGTGTCAAATTCATAATGTTCCCTGATGAAAAAAGGAAAGATTGCATTTAGGACCACACCTAATGACCAGTGATGACCAATTCACCAACACTCACTGACCTCATGGAAAACACCAATTAAAGAAGAGCAAGTGCTAATAACATTCACATTATAAGTCATCAATATAATCCGTTCTGGAGGGAAGTTCACAGACCCCACTGCAGGCATTCTATCTCAGTCTCATCTTCAATTCATTGTAGAAGAAACGGGAATGTAGCTTATTCCGATGTAGTACCTGAAACTGACTTTTTGAGAGTGAATCTGAATTTATGCACTTAACCAACTTCGAAAAACATTTGAAAACACGTATGCGCTTTGGTTTTAATTAGTGTGAAAGGAACACACTCAAATTTCATATCTGAAGATGATTTAAGTGCAACACCTCGTTATCAGTTGACTGTGGTATCAGACAATTCTCGCTTTACAAATCAATCATATAACCACACTCCGACCTTATAAAGCGCCAAGAGCCGAGGAAGCAGAGAGAGGGGGAATATTATTACAAATACGAATGAAGAGGCGGAGGAGAGTGTTGATCAATTGCACCGGGTTCGGGTAGGGCTATTACCTCAGCTTCCTAATTAACTTTCCTTTGCCAAATGAATTGGTAACGAAGGCAGCGGGCGGTCATATAATGGCGAGCTAAGTTCATTCCATCTACAAACATGCAAATGCCATACACCCTCTATCATTTTTTTCTTTCACAAACTTTTCCCGCACTCCCATTCGCGTTAAGTCTGCACAAGTAAAGTTGAGTGGAATTTAACTAATGTTGGCCCTTAACATGACTAGTGTCATATTGAGCTCGACTCGCCTTTGTATCTCATGTAAACGCATCGGGTTACAGGCTTAAGACACAATAAAGTGCTTGCATATATTTGTTATCATCTAGTCCAAATTGATAAACGTTGCTATCTTCCCTGACGAAAACATGATGATCTTTTGACATTCCTATGTCATCCCGGGGACAAGAGGTGCTTTAGTTTGTGATAATATATCTGACACGTGTTTTCATTATTGTGTAGCATTCCGATCGTTTTGTAAATAGGCGAATGTTCTCGAATTAAAACATTGAATATGAAGATAATATTCAGGCCATAGATATAATAATGATAGGCCTACATTGTAGAGAGCAATCATGACTATATAGCCTCACTATTTATAGGATGTAATGAATTAAATTGCCAAATTCGATAGAAATGACAGTTGCTGAAGTTTATATAACAATGGGCATGTTTGCGCCCTTCAATATTTGGATCATGCATGAATCTAGATAATGATTTGGCAAAAGTTTTACACAATCGACTTTGCTCTGTGAAAGTGTAAGAGTGAGTGTTTGTGTTTGTGTGAGTGTGTGTGTGTTTGTTCGAGAGAGAGGGAGGGAAAGAGGGAAAGAGGGAAAGAGAGGAAGAGAAAGAGAGAGAGAGAGAGAGAGAGAGAGAGAGAGAGAGAGAGAGGCAGAAGGGGGTGATTCTCAACAGTCATTAACTGAATATAGATTCTTAAACATTGAATCAACTCAATGAATGATGTAATATGATTTTTTTTTTTAGCTACTTCGAAGAAGAAAAAAAATCCACATCCATGATTACCATTTTAATATGTGTGAGCTAATTCTACAAAAGATCAATTAAGCACACAAAAAAACTCTTAATCGTACCACCATACCGAAACCGATTTTCAACGGCAAAGAATGGCCTGCATAAACGATTAGGTTGTGGGACAGATTGGGGATAAAGAGAGAGGGAATGGAGTGACGAAATGTCGAAATTATTGGCATCCAGTCTCGCCCTTAATATTTCTCTCTCATAATTCCCTCATTCGCCTTCTCATCAAATGCCAATCAAATCTGCAGATGTTAGAATCGTATAAGAATGACAGCTAAGTCTGTTTATTAAGAGCAAAACAGAACAAGAGAGAGACTTTGAGAGAAAGAGAGAAGGGGGAATAAAACTGCACAATGGAAATGACTTTGACATGCAGTCTTAATTGCATCGTTGTTAGTTGTAGACATTTTGCGGTTAAATCTCTCAATGCTAAAAAGGTTTTTGTTAACAAATGAGTAAAATATGATTGGAGTATTCATATTTTCATTGTTGAAAAATGTCACGTCTGTAAATCATGCCATAAATGCCAGAAAATGTTGCGTACCGATTACATGAAAGAAAAAGTCGTACGGGCAAATCCATCTCATTATGTAATAATATCATGTATAGAATCTTATGTAATTTTTCACTGGAAAAGATGACACCATAGATGTTGCAATATTAAAGGGTGTTGCCCTATGAAAGCAATATTAACAAGTGTCATGTACAAAATTCATTATGTTTACCACTAAATGCAATTTGGTCGCACTTTCATGCATATTAAATCGCCCCATATAATTATTACAATTTCACAGAATTGCATCAATCAAGTGATTAATCACGATTTAATTTAGAATACATGCAATACATCCATAAAGCCATAACTAATTATTTTTCATTTCAAAACTCTGTAATAGCACGGAGTCGCGCTGCGCTGCTTCAACGCGGGTCATAAATCAGCATTTCGTCATAAAATCATATACATAATGGAGTTTGTCTCCCCCGTATATTGTGAATGAATTTCTGATCGAGCTTCTCCTATTGTATGGTAACTCGCAACAATTGTTCCTTGCCTATTTTGTGATGAATTGATTAATGTTTAGGGTGTTGATTGTGATTCATAACTCGACGTATTAGCGGCTGATTTTAACAACAAATCGAATTATCGACACAAAGGTACGCGTGACAGTGATTAAGGACTAGTCACTACCCCCCAACTCTGTGTCAGAGTTCAATGGTGCATGGTAAGGGATTAAGAATGAGGGAGGGGTCCGATTAAATAACTCCTTTCGGTTCCTCTTTATCATATATCGTCATGCCATAATAATTGTATAATATTCCATATAAGTTACAAGAGCAACCCTTTCATTTTTTTAGCCGTTTTGTTTCATAATCAACAACGATAATTTGCATCCCATTTCCTTAATTTGTAACGCCACAGATTACTCTTAAAACCTCTTTTTTACAGGATATATATCACTATTAACATTAAAATATTTTTCAATTTATCTGAATAAGTAAGAAGAGGCAGTTTCAATAGTCTTACATCTACTTAAGATCACGCTAGACTCATTCCGATTTTGGTGGGCGCAACACAAATACAACGTGCCGAATCATTAACATAAATTATCCTGCCATTGCAAAGGTCATCGAAATTAACAATGCCAACTATTTTCACTTGCATTCCCTTATTGAGCATTCATCTTTCGCACTCGATTCAATAAATCCCCTTTCTAATTCTGAAAAAGAGAAAGAAAACATATATCAACGCTGCAGAGAGCGTTTAGCAACGCAATATAGCGTTGAACTCCAGTACGAAAGTTGAGAGCTGTACTAATAATCCCAGTCAGCTCCGAGGGAAGGACAGAGTCATTAATTAGCGAAATCAAATAGAAATTGGGATGTTTCATTTGCCTGTGTGGTCGCAATTTTACACTATTTAAAATGGCTTTCTCCGTGCGGGAATGCGTGGCAAAACTGTAGAGGTAAACCACCGCATGTTGACTGGGTAAGCATAAAGGTAGGGGACAAAATAACATAATATCAAATTGACTTTAATATTTACTGCTAGCAAACACACTTGTACTTAGCGAACGCTTGGTAGCCGACAACCAAAAACGCTGGCTACCCTTGGGATTTTTTTTCTCGATCGGATCGAAATTCGAGAGATAGTTCATTTAAAGGGCAGCGTCATGTTACTGTTTAAAAACAATTTGGATATTATGTAATTAGAGCTTCACAAATGAAGTGATAGAAGGCAACAAACTCAGTTATATCGCGGTAATGCAATGGTATAATACATTAATGATTGTTTCAATATATTCATTGTTCATCAAACTATATTATCCGCCCCCTTTCCTACTAAAATAACTTAAACATGGATACACATACCTAGAAAATACAACGTAATAACGACAATCCATAAACGCTCTGTAAATTAATATATGGATAATTTGTAAAAGTGTCACTTGATATATAAATCGAATTAATTTCTAAATTCATATTGGATAATTGTAGCACTTCAAATCACCACAATCTGGAAATCTGCATATTATTGTGTTACTTCATCCTATAATAGTATGGATTGGAAAAATTATGATGTATCGAATGTTAATAGTAAAAGTTTTGGGAGAAAGCCTGTTTGCATTCCATAAGACAATGTGTACTGACAATGGGTGAGCAGGAAAAAAGAGAGCAGTTGGAACGGTCCTTTTGAGGTGAAGAAAGGGCTGCGAGAAACCTTATTTTATCAGTGGCGATGGCTACCTGCTTAATGTGAAAACCCCCCTGACCACTTAACCTCGCTTCAATCAACGCTTTCATCGCGAGCATTTATCCTTCTTCTAGGCCGTTTCGTTAAGAACTTAAGTAGATCTTGGTCCCGCATACTTGCAACTCTCCAAATATTCCTTTCTTGTCCCTCCCCCGCCCCTCTGTTACTGTAATCGTTTCAAGCGTGTGTAGGAGCTACAAATTAGAATGCATGATTCGTTGATTTACACGAACATTGAGCGCGAACAGTAATAGAATAATCGATCATCATTTTCTTCCACAGTTTTAGGCTTGGCTATCTATGGTGTCTAATCGCGAACGGACAAACTTTTTCAAACATAGACGATTTAATTTGTTGCTAAATGTTGAAGAAAGATGGAATCGCAACATGAACGAATTTAATTGCACGCGTCTAGCCGAAAACTGAAAAACATGTTGATCTCATGAGCCGTTGATATAGATGCACTACCAAACACCACGGTGCTATCAATGAATAGTCATCGTCAAATCATTACGAGATAATGGCCGAAATTTAACGAATAACCCGAGGTGAATATGGCACTGGTTCCGACCTAATTTAGGAAGTTGTAGCAATTAGATTCCCATTCTTCCACTTAAGAATAAATGATCATTGCCCTCGCGGCTCTCTGCAAATTGTCTTCATATCTTCGGGTATACATGGTATAATATAGATGTAGGAGCACATGGGGTTATACCACTGAGCTAGCATTGGCCTTTGTAGGGCAGCACGGTCAAGTGCGATGGACGCCATGTTTACAGGACATAAACTTTGTCGCTGCCTTCCACAAACAACACACGCGAGACCGAGGGAGGGAGGGACGCGAAGAAGGAGGAGAAAGTGGGAGAGTGATGAAAAGATAGATAGAGAGAGAGAAAGAGAGTGTGTGTGTTTGTGTTTGTGTGGGAGATATTGAGATATTGAGAGAAGAGAAGAGAGAGAGAGAGAGAGAGAGAGAGAGAGTTAGAGGTGGGTGGCGGAAGAATGGAGACGCCCCTCCCCCTCCCCGAAAAAAGAGCACAGGAGATTTTTAAAGAAGACGTCGTCCTCCTACTTTGGTAGTTTATCACCCAACTTGTGCTGCTTGTATAATTATTATTATCAGCCACCGTTCTGAAGTTGGATTCGAGCTTGCATTTAACACTGTCCAAAATGAAAACACCGCATGGAAAATATTACATGTTCTGTAATCGTTATGCCTCGGGACAGATGATTCAATTTGCAGGGAGTTTGTCTGGCTATTAGTTGAGTGGGTTAGCTCTGAGCCAGGCTTCAGTATGTGTATACAAGTGAGAAATTTATTGCATGGATTGGATTTCGAAGTTCATGTCGAATTCGCTACGTGTATAATTATAACCGCTATGATATTAGAATGGTGTACATAACACATAGCCGGCTATATAGTCATGCTAGTTAGAAACACATGTTCGAGATTCAGGTATTTATCTATTCATTAGAAATCATTGACACTGTGATTTTTTATTTCTAATCGATTGAAACCTTCTATGAAATGTAATTTCCAGAAACATTTATTGTTAACCACAAAGACGCAATGCCGAACCTATACTTCTATCCTAAAACTGAATTTTCATTTGAAATAATCCGGAAATAATATGAAAGCGTCATTGTTCAGCCATTCTCCGTGATAATCAAAAATAATAATTTGATATGAATGCTTTATCGCGAAATGTAGTGTTTACACCTGTACATGTATATTAATAAAAAGACGTATGCCTGACCGTGCAATATAAGATATAGAAAACGTCACGCCATAGAATACAAGCGAATGTCATCGAGAAAAGGCGATTTCTTCTTTAACAATAATATCAGCTTAGTGGTAGTAGAGTCTATCATAGCCCTTGCGTGCCGGCAAATGTTTATATATTCGAGAAGACATGTAGCTTCCAACATTATTAATCTAATTGGCTGTATTAAACCCACACTGTGTCTCACAGGGTCATTGTAAAACATAGGAGCTTCATGAGAGAGTATCGGATGGAAAATAGAGAAGGGAAGGGGAGGAGGAGGAGGGGGGAGGAGGAGGGGAAGGGGATAGGAAGGGGAGGGGTGGGGAAGGGAAGAAGGAGGGGGGAAAAGCTGAAGAAGATGAGATGGATGAAAAAAGAGACGCTGACAACGAAACAGGGTGAAACAAAGCATGTGATTAAACGGAAAGTCATAAGTCAGAATAAGAAGGGAGGGATGGGGGGGGGGGGGGTGGTTACCGAAATAAAAAGCTCGGTCGGAGGGATTGAGCAGTGTTTCATCACGGCTTGGTTTGTCTCGTGTTTGTCTGCTTCCAAATGCCAAGATCATTTTTGATGAGAAGATGGGAGAAGACATGATGAGGAGGAGGTAAAGGTAGTGGGAGAGAGATGCCCTGGTAGGAGGATTGTATTTATAAAAAAAAATTGTTTAAGGCAGAATACCATTATAAACGATACCAAAGAGTTCGAGATGAATCGATATAATGGAGAAGGGTATAAAGAGGAGAGGGGTGAGAGAGGGGAGAGAGAGAAAGAGAGAAAGAGAGGGGAAGAAAAGGCAGTGATATAGGAACATGGAAGAGGGGAGAGAAAATAGAGGAAGGAGATTACATTTAAAATATGAGAAGCTATGTAATACAGGGGAAATAGTGAGAAAGGAAGAGAGTGAGAGAGAGAGAGAGAGAGAGAGATAGAAACGGAGATAGACACTGATAAAGATGGGGAGACAGCAAGGGATATAAAGGAAATCTTGAAGTGTTTCAATAGACAAAGAGAGGACCAAAAAGACAAAGTACATCGTGTTTTTTTGGCGCGGAAACTATCCCCCAATTTCCAACCAGTGTCGTGTACAACGCGATCAGTCCCAACCCTTGACCGCACCATATACCCCATGTACAAAAATGCGTACGTCCAATGTTGCGCCTCAAATCATCTAAACCGGCGCCAAACGCAATATACGCACTGCATGTATCTTACGTGTCTGACTTTCACAAATTTTAAAGCACTCATCAAATTATGATGTCAATCGAAATAACAATGTGTACAATGTTCCCATTTGGTTGTTTTAAGAGAACACGATATAAAGTGAACAACACTTCATGAAAGTGTATGGTATTCCCCCCTTTGTTCGTTCTGATTTTCTTTAGTGTAGACGGTATTATCGGCAGCCTTAAGGGCTACGATAACAAATATGGTCGTAAAGATGTTCAGGTTTTTTGTTTTATTGGAGGTCAATATGACTGAAGATCACTTTCTTGCTTGGTCTGAATATGGGTCAATGTCTTAGATCAAAGTGGAAGGTAAGCAGGTCTTGTCTTTCAATAAATTGCCGGTGATGTCAAGAGTTCGAGATGTAGGACACATAAGCAACCACGTTTACAAGGCTATACCATCTCTCTCTTGTGACAAAACAGAGTTCTATTTCAGTATTCTTTTCCAGTTTTCAGATGAACAAAATGATCACAGATATATCCGATTCCTTGCAATAAAATCATACCATTTTCTGCCAATAAATAAATTCTTTCTTACTCGGAGTCTAAATCATTAACCAATTTACTTGTTTGTAGTTAAGATAAATAAGATAAACTTAGATCGAACAATAATTTATCGAATGGTTAGCATTTATACCAAAACATTTATGTGGTTCAACTTTACGGTAACTTGCAACCATTCAACAAAATTCGAATTTATGATTTGATCCTCTCAGATGTGTTAATCTTTACCATACAGATCGATCAAAATACCAGTTGCATTAATAGTTTAACATCGTAATTTTGTATTCTTTATAATTTAGTACGTTATTCTTACTTTACAGACATGAACTTAAATCAAACTTCGCTTGATCAGTCATGTTACCATGTTGTCACACAAAACTTTCTGGATGAATTTCAGTAACACGGCTATGAGCCTTTGACATCGATGACATAAGACAGTACAAGAACACGACAAAAATTAAAAGGGGTTCTTCTTCTTCTTGTTTCCCCCTCTCGCTTATTAAAGAAGAGATTCCTTCTGCGCGACGCATACTAATGCATCGCTTATGACACGGGGAAGGGGATTAGAGATTTACCCAACACAATTGGAAGAGCGCGGGACTTTTGATGTATACCCGAGACTTAAAAAACCCAACCATGACAGGCTTCCCAACCTCAGCTTCTTAATTTTAAGAATTGCTTCTCCAATATTTCCCAGCACCAAAGAACGAAAACAAGAAATCCAAACTATTTTCGACTTTCCCCCTCCTTTACCGAGGGCTTAACATAATGTTTATTTACCAATTGAGGTTAACTATTTGCGTGCAGATGAAAAGCTGGTGGCGTTTTTATCGCGCCACGGAAAACTCCTCGAAATGGACAGTAAGGTGTAACCAAAAAAGGACGGTCCGAATAACTTCGGACACTCATTTAGAGTCAGTTAAGTACTGTAAAAAGGCGTATAGAGTGGGATTTAGTTTTGGCAAGGTTGAAAGCACTCGTCTTGTGTCAACTTATCTTCTATGGAGTGTAACGGATACATCCAGTTAGCTATTCTTTCCACTCACCGACCTAGCCGGCTGGAAAGGTGAACTACCTGAGCATTTTTATAGACCAGACTCTGAATGTGGGAGACAAGATTTACTCCCCCCTTTTTTGTTTACAAGGATGACAACTCTCGGCTACTTCACGGCATTTTTCGACGACTGGTTTCCTATTATGTGCCTCTCAGTGTTAAACCCTATTGAAAGTTTCTTGTCTTTGTTGAGAGAGAAGAAAAATAAAGTGATCGTTTAAACGTGAGGGAACTTACTACTGTAATAACACACATTTAGAAAATCCCTTGATAATTAAGAGAAAAGTATTTGGTTTCTTTTCTATGAATTCGTACATTGTCTGAAGATCTTTTAAAGTATGGATACCTTTCCTCACCCTCCAGATTGTCCCCAATAATCATGTTCTCGATATTGACAATAATAAAAAGTCACTAATGTATAGAGGAGCCATCGTTTAATATCCACGTTTCAAAACGAACAAGACCCTTTAAATTTTATCGCGTGCTGCTCAGTTCATTCATTTCAGTGTACATAACCATGGTAAGAAAACAAATCATAGAGAGCACGCACAAATGTTTTCGACGAGTTTGTGATTTCATTGTAGGTTGGAAATAGTTTCAATGTAAAGAGAACCCAAAATGTGGTTTTAAACTTGATTACGTCTATCGTTCGAAATACCCAAACTACAGAGTCAAGTACTCGCTTTTAACATGCGGGTACGTTACAAAATATGCCACAAACTATTACAGGGTGAGCGCAGAATACATAAAAACTTGTTACGACCTTAGTGGCAGTTGAGCTGTGTTGGATGACAAAACTTCAACACAGCAAGCTCTGGACATGTCAGCTGTTTCATTTCGTAACAATTATATTTGGTAAATTGAGCTCGCCATGAACATGGAGGGAAAAGTGCACCGTGACTAGGCCTAAAGTATACCCATGTCGTGCATACGGTATATACATGGATGTAGAGTGGATAGGGTTGGAAGGAGGAGAAGGGGGAACTAATACGGTGGAAAGTTTTGCCAGCTCTCGCAGACACCTGTTAAGTTCTATGTGACTCATATTATGTCCCTGACTAACGCCGTGAGGACTAAAACAGTGAGGGGATGACACGAAAGCGTATAAAGAAAGTACACCGCCATGTTAACGTGTTACCAGCAGCTAGACTCGATAATTGAGTCGTGATCAAAAATTGAGCGCGAAATCTCATGGGTTATTAAATCGTAACCCACGAAGGGACCCCGAGATAAAGTTAAAATATGAACACACAATGTGTCTTTTAGTATTAGACTGTTGTATTCCCTGCCCCACTTCCAGTAAAAGTCGCATTTCATTTACCAATTTTACTAGCTGAAATGCTTTGGCGATGGTGTCAATTATATTATCAAATAGCAAAACTTTACCGCATATCCTAAAGACTATTATGTTTAATATTCAAAATAGAGCCTTAATTGCTACCGGCGACGTTAACAAAAAACGCTTAGGCCTATCTCAAAATGAGACGCCATTAATTTCTGTCTTACAGAATCACATAAAGATATTAAAGTATTCTCTAGAGGGGGTTCCCGCGGGAGAAGGAGAATGATCACACTATGATTAACGTAAGGGAAAATTTATGCTTTTGGGGGCTAATACTCGTCATACTTTCATAGTTTACATCAATGCTGGGCTATATACCGAAGGGTTCAAGCAAGGATATATAAGGCTCCTTGGTTTAAGCGGACTACTCAATCGTGTGTGTCTGATACACAAGCACGTTGACACAGGAATTAATGTATGCCTTTGATTTGCGAAGTAAATCACTTTATCCGATCGAGTATTCGTGATATATGACCCTAATTAAAATGCCCGCGTTGAACTTCTCTCTAGATTCTCATCACTCTTCACCCCTTCGATATTTTCTTTCAATAAGCACAATGCAGTTCGTGATATACAAGATTTTTTAAATGAACAGCTCAATTTAAGATTCGTTCCCTTTTTGTCTAATAACATATTGATTTTGAAAATGCAATATGGACATTCTTTATATAGTATGGATAACAAAAACGACCTCATGGCAATAGAGCTTTAAATTCCAATCACTGTTCGGGTATTAGCTTAATCTGAAAGGTCGTACAAGGTTTTTAGTTTACTGGCTTATACTTATATCACAGACAGTAAAACTATACAGACAAAAATATATTTGCTACAAACGTATCAGTGGGTACAGATTATTTGACAGTTTTTCATATACATGAAATAAAGTTATTATGGTGCGTAAGTCGATATATTATGAATACATAGCAGATTACTTTTCAGCTGTATACCATACAAGTGCAGTTGGGTGAAAGTAAATGTGTCTCAAAATAGTGAAGAATGCTTTAAATCAAATCTGCTAGTAAAATGAGACGTTTGCCTCCTGGCCTAACTTAATTTACTTAAACTTATCCAAGATTCAGGATTGTTTGCGTGTCTCAATGTTTCTACTATTCTTAAGAAGTACTCGACAACATGAGATACATTCTTTATTCTGAAAACAAAAGAAGAAGGGTATACTTACAATATACATCCATATTATCCCTCGTTCCGTTTATCGTTCCGTCCTCGTGAACGGCAAGGCGAAAGTTGGTTCTACAGAAAAGCTGCGTCGGTTGCTTGGAGTTGTAAATAAGGGTACTCCCTCGACTTGATGCTTTTCTCTTCACCCTCCGACTGGGCTCGGCGTCGGCCTGGCTGCCTGTCCGTAGGTGGTGCTCGAGCATCGAGTCTGAACTCATTGGGCTCCAGCTATGCAACCTCTCACCTCGCTCTGTTCTATTCGAACCAGATGATGATGATGAGGGTGGCGAAGAGTTTAATCTCGACAGCACTGAAGCAGTTAATTTTGATATCGTCGACGAAGACGATGTAATGTTTGATACTTTTATTTGATTAATAATATTATTGCTAAGACTACTGGATTTGTGCCCCGTTGCGGAGGAGTCTGTGCTGATGCTGGCACTGTTTTTTGTAGCTAAGATATTGTGCAGCAACACGCTGTTGTCAGCGTCTCTGATTGTTGCTGATATTGTGTGAAGTTGTTGCTGATTTTGGTGGTGTTGCCTCGTGTCGGCGTGTTCTCTTCTCGTTTGCAACCCGCCATCGTCTGATAAACCTGCCGCCAGGGTTACGCATAAGAACCCGATGATGATGACGTGCGAGGCTCTCTTACTCGCCGGTATCGTCGACGACCACCAACAACTTTCATCCATCTTCGGCTTCATAGAAACCGCGTCGCACACAATGATGTCCAACGCGAAATCCAACCACTTCAAAATATATCAATTAACCAAGTATGATTAGATAAGAACTACCGAAGCATGAAAAGCATCTGTTCACAATCCTAATTCTGCAAATTAATTCCCATGAATATTATACCGATCGCGTTCAAATCCATGTGCACGTCTAGATTCCATTTAGAACGAGGTCCATGGTTTAAGTAATCCAATTTGTAAAAAGGGGGGAAGATGATGAGACGAAAAGTAGAATGTGAATGAATTGGAGCCGAGCGAAGTAAGAATCCCAAGAGAGGCCTCAGTTGTCGGTTGTTATCCGGGAGACGAAATATAGGGAGGAGAGGGAGGAGGAGTATCAACCACGCGGAACGGACTGTTAGTCAAGTATGACAAGGTCTCAAACCTCGCACGAGCTCACATCACTGTCAGTAGTTGTGGCTCAAATCATAGGCTAGGATCTAGATGAACACACTGCGCACGCGCGTGTGTGACGTTGGAGTTCACGAATTGAGTGGGCGTGGACAAAACCCGTTCCGTTTGTCATACAGAGAAAAAGGGAGGGAAAGAAAGAAAACTTTTTCCCTCCTTCGCGAGCAGATCGGAAGACGGGACTTCCTAGTCAAATCCGCAAACACAAATGCGTTATTTCTTGAACACTCACTATGATCACCGTCTTGGTTGATGATGATGAGTAAGCTGAGAGAAGTTTTGAAATGAGAAGGTAAATTTTAGACGGGGATTGTTATCTCTTGTATCATTCTACCTTGGCTTAGCGGCTTGGTGACTCGTCTCCATATAGTCTGCAGGCCGATGGGTTGCGTCCGTGTTACATATAATTCGTCACCTGTTATAGCAATAGGAAGGGGTCACACCTAAACAGATATAGAAGAATGGAAAAATGAGAGAGTGAGAGAGAGAGAGAGAGAGAGAGAGAGACAGACAGACAGACAGAGACAGAAAGGGAGATAAAGAGGAAGATGTAGAGAGAGAAGGAGAGAGAGGGGGGGGAGATAAAGAGAGAGACAGAGAGAGAGGGGAGAGAGAGACAGAGAGAGACAGAGAGAGACAGAGAGAAGACAGAGAAGAAAGAAAAAAACAGAGTAGGAAAAATAGAAAGGCAGACAAGAAGTGGGAGAGAGAGAGAGAGAGACGTTGATGATAAATATGCATAAATTGGTGAGTTACGGTTGTACATAAGTGAGTTCAGTGGTCGTATTATTGGCTGAATTAAGGTCCAAATGTTTGTTTCCTGTGACACAAAAGAACATTCAACTCTCTTGTGTTATCGGACAAATGAGTTGTTGGTGTCTACTCTCAATACACTATTGTAATCGACACACCATGCATATTTGTTTGTTTGTCCTTGTATTTTTTATTTTTTTATAAAGACCGAAACTGATATGAATATTCAAGGTCCAACGATTTAATATCATGTCAAACAAGAAATACAGACAGTTACAGTCTATTATTAAAAAGTTAGATGTGGCATTTAATACCGCTCACAATTATAATGGTCAGACTGGATCCGTTGTTAACCTGTCTATTATCAAAGATAAAAGCATGTCA
This sequence comes from Strongylocentrotus droebachiensis, assembly GCA_035222895.1. Taxonomy (NCBI): domain Eukaryota; kingdom Metazoa; phylum Echinodermata; class Echinoidea; order Camarodonta; family Strongylocentrotidae; genus Strongylocentrotus; species Strongylocentrotus droebachiensis. Next base: position 123,299 of record JAVYIG010001750.1, read on the forward strand.
TGGGCCACCTCCCGTTCCCCCTTTATTTTTAAAAGAAAAACCTTTTATTGGTCTTCAAATGCTAGTGTCACCGTTTTACAAGCTTGCTTTCATGTAGGTCCCATCATATTTCTCTCAGTTAAATCAGTACTATAGATATTGACCACTTATCTTTATGTTATTTATTATGTATTATTGATTGTTATTTTATCAACCCCAAAAACAAAAAACGTGCACTTTTATTTTGAAAAATATACCGGTATGTAACATGAGAAATATGAAAATAAATGAAATGAAAAAATGAAATGAAATAAAACTATAACAACTCTAAATCAACATCTTCAAACTTCAACTTAATCTTTGATTTTCATACAAATATTAACATTATGTCATGTGTGTAAATTAATAATCACTATTCAAATTGTCATTAAGTACATTCTTTCAAGTAAACAAAATCGAGATGGCAAGTTATCGAGAGTTATCGAGAGGAAATAAAGACAAATGAACAAAAATTAAATTACGATAGCAACTACTTTCGAAAAATCAACCAATAACGCAGTTTCGATAGCTATATGCGCGTCACCTATTGAAATGTACGAACATGACAATATCATATTACGAAATCCGAACATGATTTCTATGGGACATACAAAAGGGTTTCGAAATTACCATTTTTTTTAAAGATATCTTTTAATTATTTTCTCTCAAATCAAATACATATTTTTACAAATCATTCTTATTAAACAAAATTGTACATATTCTTCATAACAAAACAGGATGAACTGTACATTGATATTTTTGCTTAACATAAATTGCAATAATAAAAGGACAAGAAAAGTTCATGTTCATAAACTTTTTAGAAAAACATTTTCATAATTTTCATAATTATATGATCAAGAAAAGTATACTTGAGTTGATTTTTCGATAGTAGTTTCGAATGTGCATGTTAAAAAAAAGTTCACTGGATGAAAAGAATTCGGTTTCACCAATACGCAAGCTACATTACTGTTAATGTCAATGATGCCAGTCACATTAAACTGTATTGCAGATGCTAAATGAAAACGAGAAGTAAAAATTTCTTTTTCGAAGAAATGCTGATTTCTGTTAGCAATTTAAAAGTCACACCTCGGTCAATTCAACCCGGATATTTTATGTGGTTGACCTATCTTTCTGTGCACAAAGTCGGGGAAATAACCTAGAAACATCTAAGTTAAATGTTCAATTGATTTAATTTTGATTTTTTAAAATAATTAATTAACTTCTCTCCATGTTTTTTCCCCAAAATTGTTTTTCCGCAAGAAAATTGATGTTATAATTCTGCAAGATTTCAAATAGCTGAACATACAACATCAATCGGACAGACAGACAGACATCATGGGAGAGAGAAAGGCAGGCGAGACAGAATATGGAATTGACCGATTTTTTTTCTTTCTTTCTCCTTCTTCTTTCTTCTTTTCGAAGACAGCGCGCTGTCGTCTCTTCGTCCTCGCCGACAATGATTAAGATGGCTGCAGAGCCAGAGGAGAATTGTTTATCCATATTCAAAATATATATTCCCCACTGTTTGTTTTATTTAGCTGCCTCCCGGTGCGACACGGGCAGTGTTTAATGTTAGATTACTGGGGCCCCGGGTTTTAGGGCTGTCATGCACTTTGAGACCTCAGACCAAGTACATGTTATGCCATGTCGCAAGAACCCCTCGTTATGTTGTAGGCGGCCTACGAGCCCCCCCCCCCCCCCACTCACCCACCCCTCCCCGCTCCCCCCTTCCCATCCACTCTTCTGGCAGGGTAAAACGGCATTTAACTTGCCATGACTGGCGCATGATTATATTTGCGATGTCTCTTATCCAAAAAGTAAAAATATATGGTTAAAATGGATGCATAAAGTAAAATCAAATTTATCAATTTTTAAGAAAATAAACATTGCACGTAGAAAATTGACTTTTGGAATATGACATCTGTAGTCCTATAGGCTACATGAATTTAAATTTGTATTTTGATCGACCGTCTGGTTCAAATAGGCTGAAATAGACTTGATTTGTGTTGAAGCATTATTCGGGTATCATTATTGATTATCAAGATTGAAACATTATAGTTTTTTGAGTTAGAATGATGTCATATTTTTTCAGTAGAACCATTTATTTATGAACATTGGATCAAACCCGAGTCAACCCAATTCAAGACAATTTTACTTTCTTTAATGTTTAAAGCTTTTATTCTATTTGTAATCTTTGTTTTGATTATTGCAGAAATTACTATTAATGTGATTTGTTTTGAAGATAAGAGCAATGACTGTTAATGTGTTATAATACAATCGATTCCGTCGTGATATTTAAAAAAATGTATGTTTATTAATGAGGAAAAAAGTAGTTTCATAAACTAAAATTTCAGATTTAATATGTGTATCATTCTTTGATATATGTGAATTGAATTTGATCAAAAGATAAACAGAAAATGACTAGTGTAGTTATGGGCATTGCACTGTCATGAGGTCAATAGCATAACCAGTCATATGACGGCATAAACGTGTTGTCAATCAACTTATAACTTATCATTACCACAAACAGCGGAAATGTTTTTGTACGCATTTAATAGTGTGGAATATCGATTCTTTTAAAAATGCTTTCTTTTTCAGTAGCATAATAATTGTCTTCATATTTCATGCAGTGCCATTGTCAAGGGATGAAATACGAGAATCATGACAAAACAAATATATTCGAAATTTAATGAACATTTGAAGGAAAAGACACACCTAGTTATAATGTCTGATCTTTGAAGTGTTTGTCTTGAGCAGACGATAACTTGTAACTTGTATGCAAACAGCTGATTGTAAATACTACGCATGCGCATTGAACCGCAGCAATCAAGATGGCGACCTCCTCTAGATTGTTTACAAGGCAAGCCCAGCGAATGTATTATTGCATTCAGCGGCAATACAGCAACAAATCGAGCAGTTATGTATCCACATCGAGAGCTGTAAGCCCTGTCACTGCAAGCATATGTGGTATTGGTGTTGTGGCAGCCACTGGTTACTGGTTGTACAATGAAAAGAAATCGCTTCTCCTGGCACCGACTGTGCAGGCAATGGAGATACCTCGGAAGGTAAGTGGGCGTGGGCCGCTAGGCACGGCGCGCAAGGTCCTGCTTTACCGCATAGCACTTTATAGCAGCTACAATGTTGTGATCTATATAACACACAACTTGTTTTAGTATTACGACTCATACTTTTTTAATGCATTCTCATACTGATATTGAAGATGACAATGTTGGTTGTAGTGTGTGTGTGTGTGTGTGTAATTGGGTTCTTGCAGACGTGTATCAATCAGATGAAATAGATGTCTATGAATTATTATTTATTTGGGGTCCGATTATTTACATCTGGGGACCTACCTTTAACGCCACTATCCCAAAGTTTGTGATGTAATAGATCTAGTCTTATTTGTATTTTTATGATTCTAAATTTGTAGACCTCTTCTTGTTACTCACGTCTTCTAGTTGTAGCCATACTGTCTGTGACTGCGTCTGTGTGAGTGAGTTTATAACTGTTAGATTTGGAAGAATTTGATGTGCTTCTGTTATTGAAGCGTAAGAAGCAAAGTTAAACAAATTTTGTAACAAATGTTAAATGACGGAGCAGCCTCACTAGTACAGTAGCTTGTCTGACTCTTTCTCTGAACGTTCTATAACAAAACAAGACTACAGACTTCATGTAGCTTGTTCCCCAAAGATTTGGAATTCTTATGAAATAATATACCAATCATTTGCTCTGCGCAGAATAGCTTTATTGTGCGCAAAGTGTACATGTAGGTGACTTTTTCTCTCCTTGTTAGATTTTACAAGCAAGTGAGTGTGTACACACTGAGTGACCGGTGGCTTATTCAATGAAATAGACAGAGTTTACTTGAAATTGAATGGTCTACCATGTCTATTTGTAAAAAATGCTCTCTTTTGTCGATCTGAAATGGGAGGGGGGGGGGGGGTTAGAGCATTTCCATCAGCAGCTCCTTCTTTGTGGAATAAGTTACCTTTCTCTATTCAGATGGCCAACACTCTTTCTACTTTTAAAATTGGGCTTAAAACTCACCTGATGCTTAATGCATATTGTTAAATGTTCTTTTTATACAATGCATGCAAAACGAATAATCACACTGCCACATTGTATGTACATGTACCATGGCACCATGAAGTTGTGTGATCTACATGTACTGTACGTTAACATTTAATATTTCTTTAATCTTAAGTACATGTATATTGAATATAAATGTAAAATATTTGTATGCCCCTTGAGCATCTCTAGAGATGGATATGTTGCGCTTTATAAATATTGTTATTATTATTTATTAATCTCTGGCCAAATCTGTTCTAACGTACCATATTCCAAAAGACAGTCAGATTTAGATTCTACAGTCTTTGAACAAATTTTCCAATTGTGCTTTAGAGAAAAACAAATGTTACTTTTGAGGAGAAATACAACAACCATACCATTTTTATATTTCAAATATTTATGACTCTAGATGACTTTTTACTTAAAACATGAAATTATGAAACTACAGGTTATGACTGAAAATATCCCTTTATTTATAGGCCTAAATGTACATGTGTGTATATGGGCAATGATGACTGCAGTCTACCTACATGTAGGGAGGATAATCCAATACCTCAGTCTAATTTGATTTGTTTCATTGGATCCCTTTTGCTAGACTATGTAGCATTTTCTGGCTGTTTTATAGCGTGGTACATATTTTGCTCCTTGTTTCTATCAGCTAATATGGCTGTTGGATACAGAAATTCCATTCAGTATAGCCACTGGATTTACAAAGTTATTATAACGGCTTTCTATGTACAGTACCGTATGTATGATGTAGGCCAAAAATTCACGAAGTTTGCCAATAGGAAAGTTCATTTACTGTGTGAATTCTCCAAAACTGAGGAAAAACAAAACAATAAAAAAACAAGAAATATATACTAAATTGATTTTTTTTTAAGTGCTTAAAACAAAAAAGTATGTTCTGAAGGCTCTTTCAGATATGACACGGAAAAACCACATCACGTGGGACTAGACAAATATAATCTACATGTACTATCCTTCCCAAGACAGTATCAGCAGTCTAAACATAAACTGGTACACTCTGTACTGGGTAGGTCATTGAAGCTAGTTTGATTGTAATATCATCCACTACATGTTCAGATACATTGTACAGTATATCCCTGAAACAAAGATGAAAAATAATCATTTTAAAATTTGCAAAGATGAGACATTAATTTTTGTTCATACCCCATCATGAAGACGTTCCTATTTAGCATTAAATCAGTCATTGTGGATAGATTCTAAATGTCCATGTGTGACCACTTGCACTAGTGTTGCTGTTGCTGTTGTTGTTGATTTTTGTTTTAGTACATTGCGTGCTTTGTGTAACAAATTTGTATTGAAGACAAAATACTTGTTTCTTTAAACCAAAAATTGGCCACCTGAATGCTTCTTGTGGTCCTTGTATTGAAGTACTTGCCTGTTACGTTTACATGACTCACTTTAAAATTGCATACATGTTTCTGTACAATCCATGTTTCCTTTATATAGAAAAAAAGTATAATCATCTACTCCAAACACCATCAGATTGTTCCTTTTTATATACATGTATGCAAGATGGAGAAATAATAAATCATCTTTAAAATCATTTTTAGCTCCATTCTTGAAATGTACTATTATCAATCTTTGGTAGTTCAATTTAGGTTGGAATTCATAGATGTATTTTGAGAAACGAGGGCTGTACAGTATATATGAGATTGGCCCTAGTTGTCTGGGTGTGATTCAGGCTGTCAGCAAACTGAAGACATGAATAATTCATTGTAAGACGATCTTGGTTACTACAATAAAGATGCATTAATTAAGTCAAATATACAAGATTTACAAACTGGTAATTCGATTCCTGAGCAATTGCATTGATGTTGCAAATACACTATGTTAAAATCGCTTCCTAAACTGGTGAATACAGGAAGTACAAGTTATTTCGTTATCAATTACAATACGGTACAATATTAACTACATAATTATTTAAACATTATAAAAGCTTATTGTGACAGACCAAAAATGATAGTTGTAAAGTGGAACCAATAAAATGGAGAGAAAAATGGAAAGAAACAGAAAACAAAAAACAACAAGATTATTGAACAAGTGCTATTCGTTTCACAAACTATACAAATGTCGACCAACAAAATATGTACATGTACTGAACAAACGGTTACAGTATGTGTACATTGAACACGTAGCGCCCATATCAGTTAAAGGGCTACATGTAACAGTGCTATGTTGTAATTTACCTGTAAATGTAATTTTCCTTAATTGTGAGGATAGTTTTGATTGAATCAACATGCCCTTTGATCTATGCAAACTACAATGTATTTAGATTCTCAAAAAAATGTATATAGTCCCTCCTTCCCTCATGATTTCTGTTTAGTCGTCAAGGTGCGCAAGGCCTTCTGTCAGCTACATTGATATGTAGCATGCACTTGATGATACATGTATGTTTTAAGAACAGGAAATAAATGTTCTGCCAATATGACCAAACTGAAATGAGCTGTATTTTGTCTACAAAAATGGAAATAGGACTCACCAGACTTCAAAGCAAAAAAATTGATGTGTTCTGTGAAAAAGACTTCATGTAATCCACTCAGTGGCATGCCTCTTGATAGGAAAAGCTGCAGAATTTTGTGAGCTGGATATGAGTTTTCTACTGTGTGTGTTTCCCCTCCACTTGCCAGACATTATATTAAAATTCATTCCTTGTGTACTCATCGTATACATATATGTATTTTCAATTACTAGATTGCAATGCAATATGAGATACAACAAATTACCCATTTTGAATCAAGGCACAGACAAGCTTGGTCTTGTTCTGAGCGATAGGCGCCCTTTGAGCTCCTCCGACTGAGGATTTTTTCCCCTTCTCTCTCTGTCTCTCTCTCTCTCCTTCTCTTATACCCATTCATAAGGCCTACTAACTCTCCTCGCCGGCACACCGTCGCCTCTACAACGTCACAGGGCATATTGTTTACATATTTGACTTTATTGGTGACAAGCGACACTGTTCTGCTTTCATACCTTAGTATTGTCCTCAAACGTGTTCACCGTAATTGTTCCGATTGTCCGCCGCGGTTGTACTGGGATGGAATGCCCTATTCTTGATTTTGCAATTGTATACATTAAGCATTCACTTGTGGTTTCTAGGTCTATATTACACTTTCATTCATGCGGGTGTAAAGGTATTCCCCAGTCAGGGTTTTCCCTTTTAACTTATGTTTCTCTGTTTCATGATGACAAACTCTGTTGCTATGACAGTCTATTGTATTAAGTGTAAAACATCAACTGCAGTAGTCACCCGTGCTTGTACTTTAAAATGTGATGTTTTTTTGTCCCCTGTATACACACATACATCGAGTTACCAGAGCTGTTTTTGTGCTCTGAATTTTTTGTTTTCCAAATTTTTTCTTCATTGTAGTTCTTAATTAAGCCATGTCTGTGTATAGAAAAATATTACTTGAACATTACTTGTAAATTACATTCCTGTTATTGACCAATTGATCAAAATTTTAAGTTCAAAATATTCAATTTGTTACCTGTATATGTACCAATTATCGTTTTACCTCTCATCTCCTCTTTCTCTATTGCGAGGGACCAGTTAAATATACAGTTATTTCTAGTGACCTTATTTCATTTTGAATAAAAACATTAAATGATATATTGCATGTCAAAAGATTTTATCTATGATGAAAATATAAATAAACTATGAATTTTATAAGTGAAGAAATCCCAAAGCCCATTGGATTACCGGTACCTCAAATATTCCTTTCCCACACCTGCAAAATCTATGTGTACTTTTGTTGTGGATTGGAGAAAGAAAGCCCACAAATATGCAATATTTATATCGCATGCACACAATACTGTTGCAAAACAGAACAGGGTGTTGATTTTTCTGAACATGGCATTGCATCATTGTGAACTTCTTATCATTCAGACAACAATTGTACTTATGCATTCAATTTAATGATAACCTCTCTTTTCTTATCAGGACATGTAGCACTTATTTGTCTATAGCACATTAGAAACACTTGTAACAATATATTAATGAAATGACAAAATGGATTAACAGTACCAGAATACATAATACTACATGTATGCTACATTGTGAGTGTATAGAATGTATATCTACATGTACATGTACCGGTACATGTTCAAGGTTTCTCGTCGGAATGTTAATATTCCATTCAATTATTGACTTTTAATCATGTAGGTGTTTGAATTAAATAGGAAAATACTTAACATACATGTGCATCAAGCATATTTGAAGAAACATGGCTTTTGTTGTTGTTCATAACTTAATATTGATAACATTCCCTTTTATGACTTTGGCTACAAGTATAATCCATAGTAGCCTACAAATACATTGACTTGACTTTGTTCTATTTGTACAGTATTCCAGACACAACATATCAGCTCTATGAAAAAGCACATTTTCCATTAGCCAAGCACTTAGCTGTAAGATCAAATAGTATGCAACTATGCAGTATGAGTTTCAATAAAAGCATTTTCAAGATATTAAAGTCTAATTGCGGAGGATTGGCTTTATCTAATTCTCCAATTTGATCACTCAAAGTACAAATAATGTTCCGCTTTTGCGCTACATTTATCCTTCAGCTTCTTCATGAAATGATGAACTCTGTGACCTTTTCATCCTTTGAAATTGAAGTCTGGTCCAACTAGCCATGAGAAAATTGGATCAGAAAAAAAGTACATATGTCGAGAGTATAATGATGGAGACTGTTTGAAGAGGGAAGAGGGAGGGAGAACACAGCAATGAAATGTGTTTAGGATTATAGTAAATTGCCTAAAATAGGAAGCCCCCTGCTCTCTTAGCCACACCATACAGTGAAAGTTCAACCTAAAATAGTTTACTTTTTGTTTTAATTGTGCCTTCACTGAAAACACAAGGAGGAAAAGAGCCAGAGAGATGGAGAGAGAAAAGATGCATTCCCATCAGCCACAAGTAGCTCAAGTTTGAGATATTAGACCAATCAAGTGAATCAACCCTTCTCAAGAAAGAAGTCAAAGTTTAAAGATCCCAAATCTCCATTTTCCCGAGTTAAGCTAATCCAGCATGTATATAGAATCTATCCATTGTTCAGACTCGGAGCATATCATAGTCCATGAGCTTTCATGAGTGAAATTGCCTGCTATCTTGTCAAATTGATGGCTATTTCCAGAAAAAGCCCCAGTTTGCTTGAGATAACAGCCTAAAGTAATATCCAGAGTGCAACTGTGAAATAAAAGGCTGTTTTTTTGTATGTTTTAGCTCAAGCTAGTTCTGCTTTAAAAGCTACAAGAAATCTCTTTACTGCAAATTATTTCAAGCTACAGTTGCATTTCTGATCAGAATTCTATGTGTAGTTTAAAACAAAACTTAGGCCAAGTAATCTGGAGCTACATGTAGTTGTGATATGGCCAATTTTCCTGGATCAGAATTAGGTGGCTATTTTCAAAACTGGGGCTAATGGGGACAGGTCTGTTGAGAGCATCACACAGGAGCTGGCATTGAAGTCCTTTAGTCTTCCCACTGCTTTCCAAGATCCCTGTTTCTCATAAGCCTGGAAGCACGATGTAAGGGTCCCTCCAATGCAAAACTAGTCAGGACCCATGCTGATACAATTTGTATGCCAATAACTTTCCTATACCCCACCCCTACCTTATCCTGAGTTAAAGGGTCTACATATATTTAACAAGTTTTAGGGATTCAAACATGAAATCTTTATACATGTACCTGTATAATTATAATCACTCATTTTCACAAATTTCTTCTCTCTCTTAAAGCTTATCTGCCGTAGTTTACAGGAGGGATTAAACCGCTCTACAAGGTCACTGGACAGGTGGTTATCTCATCAACTCAGCTCTCAGTTAACATAAGAAAAAGAGGATCATGGGGGACCAATGGTCACCGATTAGGCATTGTTTGTTATATAGAGGGCGTAAGTAGCTACCAGTAGTGCAGTGGGCCTTTAAGTGGAGATGTCCCACCCTTCTGTGATTATTGTCTAAATTTTGCTCACCTACCCTGCTTTTTCTTCCTTTGATCAAATATGTGCACCCCACCCCAGGGGCTGAAAAAGACCCTAAAAACTCGCAAAACAATGCTGGGTGAAACCGCAACAAAATTACAAAGGGCTCTCTATCCTAGCAGGGGTGACCAAAATTCCTAGTTGGAAATCCTGATTGTTCTAGAAAGATAAGAGGTCTTTCATTCTTGATAAGTCTGGTAATTAGCTAGAACTTAGCATTTTCTATCATACCAGTTCCTCTATGTCCTAGATTCAAATCTGATCAGGAAGTTCATTGCCTTAATAAGAAGGGGGGGGGGGGGGAACGTTTGCAGCTTGGAGCGCCCTCCCCTCTTAAGTCAACTCAAAAACACCAGTGCAGAGATAAAGTGTACATGTACATAGGTACATGTACATTTGATAAGGAATTCATCATCATGATTGTAAACAAATAGTATTGGGTACACAATCACATGGAATATTCATGTTACAAATCACTAGCGCAAACAATCATAAAAACTCACTGTAGCATTAAAGAGTTTGATGTTACATGTACCTAACGTTTGTGATTGATACTAATATGCTGTGTTCGTTCATGAAGCATGAACATATGAATGTCACTAAACTCTCTTATAATTGTTGACTTACAGTACATTTTGTGGTTTGAACAGTTGAAGACAATTTTTTGAATGTAAAATGGAGATGGATAGAAAGATAGATATATAAAGAGAGGGAGAGAGAGAGAGAGAGAGAGAGAGAGAGAGAGAGGGGGGGGGGGGGGATAGTGGATGATGGGACAAAGGGCTTCCACATCTATATGTACATGTATGTAGCATACAAATACATGTATATGTAGATCAACAAGGAGAGATAGATGTACACTTAGGGACTGTCATCATTGCAAAATACATGAAAAGTTACGATACTTGAACTATTCATTTTCTAGAGCAGTCTGTGTTTATTGTCCAAGTTTACTACAAAGCACCCCAAGCAAAGTCCAGTTATAATGGTTCCTTTCTCAGCTGATAGAACAATGATAGAACAATTGGTATAATATGCAAGTGTTCCTTTGTGAAATAGTTTATTACTTATTGTACAAGGAGTAAATTGTACTGGATGACAAGCACATGTATACAACAATGTCATTATTGATCCTTTGTGTGGGTGAGTCATTGAAATAGTAGATCGGTATACAGTACAGAGAAATAAACTGTACGTTTGGAGAGGACAAATTAAAAAATCTTTCTCCAAAGTCAGTATGAGCATGGAAAGAAATTAAAGATTTTGAATCATAACAGGAAATTTTGTCAGCATGTTAGCATTTTCGAAACAATAAGCAATCTAGTACTTGAACATGAAACCCTAAAGTTGTTGGCATTTCACAAGAAGGCCATAAGAGGTCTCTATTGCCAGTAATGATCTTCTTCACGGTGGCCGACGCTTTAATTGAAAGACTGTAAAGCACTCTTGAGATAATCTGTGAATTACAAACTTCTTTCTTCCCCTGAGGCATGATGAAGAGCTGAAAGAAAATAATGCAGGCAAAATAAACCCAGCTATTTGGCTAATACAGTAGATCTAATGATCATTGATTAAGTTCCAATAGGAGAAAAGAAAGGCCTACATGTTTTTAAAAGCGCTTATTTTACAAGTACTTCATTTACATTGATTCTTTGCAAGATAAGTCGCAGGCACAGAGCATGAAAGCTACATTGAAAGAAAGGGATTAGATTAGATACCCCTTTGAGGTAATGAATTGATATGATTACATGTTGGTTGATGTAATCAGTTAAGATAATTGAAAAGAAGTCAAGTTCTTCTTCGACTAAAGCTGTGAAGTCACTCTGCCTTTGTTGTACCCTGCGGCTTTTTGGGGGTACTGATCTGAGGACACGTCTTAACAGCTTAATTAACAGGCTTCAACCCCCTATTGGAGAAACATAATGGATTGATTGCCCCCCTGCGGTTTAATACTGAGGAGCTAAACTCATCTACAATGAAGGCTTGATTGACTTCAGTGCATGAAATACCTGCACTATGTTCTGGAATGGTCAAGATTATTAAAGGCAACCACAACTCTCTATACATAATATACATACTTAATTTCGATAAGGACTAGGCAGTATATTATACTTAAAGCCCCACTGTATTACTTGTAGCTACTTGCTCCTAATCAGTGACCATCGGTCCCCCATGAACCTCTTTTTCTTATGTTAATTGAGAGCTGAGTTGATCACCCTAGGTGGTCTAATCCCTCCTAGCCAAACTAGTACAGATATCCTTTAATATACTTACTGGGTCTCTATCATAATTCTTATTTTCAGCATTTTAGAATGATTTCAGGCAGAGACACCTTGTGAAATATTGTTTGATATGTAAGGAAATTATACTGCCCCATTTTCACACAAGTGTTATACATTGGTCACACCACCAAGCCGATTCCACACTGACTCCACACTGACCGATTCTTGGCCATTCGGGGTAATGTAATTATTTGTTAGGTCTTTTGTTGGTCTGGTGTCGGTCTCATAGTGTGACTGGGATATTACCAGCTACATGAACATTTGTGCTATAGAGTCCTAAAGCTACTTTATGTACGTTTAATATGTTATTTTGTTCATAAGTAAGAAAACATATGTTTAAGCCCCATAAGGTATCATGTATTTCAGAGGATTGAAGGGGGCAAATAAATCCAGAAAATGAATAAGATATGAGGGGTTTAATTAAATAGATTTTTTGATATAATTGAAACACAATTTAGCATGAAGGTACAAGTTAACTATTTTGGGCGCTGATGCAAAATCATCATGTATGTGTGAAGGAATGTCAATAAAACAAAGAGAAAATAGACTTTGGACAAAATATTTCTTCAACCTTAATGGAATTTGTATCTAATTATGGTCATATTTATCATTCTGCACTTTGTAAACACACTGTTCAAAGTGATAGAAGAACAATATTTTCCTAAACTAACTAGTTTCCCCCAAACTTCCATTTTAATTTTCTTTCAAGTATTCCAGAAAACAAATTAACAAATAGTGTATTTAATAGACTTGTCATTTTGAAAAGCGTAATGAATGACATTCAAGTCTCTACTTGCATGTATCTAGTGCTTAGAGAATATATGCCAATATAGGTCAGCATACATTGTAGAACGATTCCTTTCTGACCTCGTAATTGCTCTTTTCATGTAGTTGTTAAAAAGGAGATAAAAAGTTGAATAGGAGATTAACAGGGGCTAATCAGCTTTTCAGGTTTAAGCTCATTCATCTAGCCATGACAATGGAAGATGCTTCAAGCTTGCCTCAACAATCACAACTGTGAACAGTTTTGTCAACAAAAGAAAAGATTAAGGGTCAAGGGGGCATGCTAGTGTCTTGTCATTAACTCTTGAATTGTATTGGAGGAGGGGGTAAATCACCCACACACAGGCACACAAAATGTTCTGTGTGTTCAGGGGTTCGATGCCAGAATATATGTTATCAAAATTCAAAATGTTCGCTTTTGTAAACACATATTACAAGAAGAAATTTCAAAATGGTACTGAACATTAAGGCTTAATCAGTTAATGGATCCATACTTGGTTGGTATTTTACAGGCAAGACCAGATATCTTGCTTCAACTGAATTGCTTGTCCATTGGACCTCGGGCAACCATTAAATATTAATCCTTTCACTCTGAAGGGCCCATGTGAGCTTCAAATTATTTCTGAACTAAATGGTACATTATCTTTTATCATTAGGAATTATTGTTCTACTTGAGCTCAAGATTGCTATTTTCAGGCTGAGGACTGTAATACATCAGGTTTGCCTGTATGCACATTGTAGGGCCTATATAGAGGAGCTGCACTAGTATTCAAATGTTCATGGGGGTTGTATCTGAACTGATTTAGCTCATACATTGTATGTATTATGTGCCTTCATATTTTGCTAGAATGTCACTATTTGAAACCCATGTAGACAGTCCAAGAGGTGAATGACCTAGAGTTAAAAACCTCTGCCTGTATGCACATTGTAGGGCCTTTATAGAGGAGCTGTATTAGTATTCATAGGTGCATGGAGGTTGTATCTGAACTGATTTAGCTCATATGTATGATGTGCCTTTATATTTTGCTAGAATATCACTATTTGAAACCCATGTAGACAGTCCAAGAGTTGAGTGACCTGGAGTTAAAAACCTCTGCCTGTATGCACATTGTAGGGCCTATATAGAGGAGCTGTATTCGTATTCATAGGTGAATGGAGGTTGTATCTGAGCTGATTTAGCTCATATGTAGTATGTGCCTTTATATTTTGCTAGAATATCACTATTTGAAACCCATGTAGACAGTCCAAGAGGTGAATGACCTAGAGTTAAAAACCTCACAAGGATGATAAATGGTAGCAAAGGAATACATGCCAATTTGTCACTGGCTAGAGTAAAGTAGGAGTGATTCTTTTTTGGAGAATTATGTGAATGCTGGAGCATGGTCCATTGAACAACAAACAGATCAACACACATCAGGGAAAGCCTGATAGATGGTGACTAACTCCTTTCAAACTTTGGTAAAAACTTTATAAAGTTGCATTGAAATTCTGTCAGGATTGTGTGCCTAGTCTCGGGTCAGACCTTGAACGAAAACGAAAGCTAATGTAAGAGGAGGTGTAGAGGGGAGGGGCAGGGAGGAGATATTGTGGTGAAAATGTGTAGCCCACTTTTGTGTTTTCTGACATGCAATGTCTTTCACAGAACATTGTAGAACTTAATGTTTAAACAATTTCACAGGGGTTGTTTATTGTACATTCTACATGTATAGTATGTGTGTTTGTGCTGGCGGAAGACAGAGTTGGCCACCTTCTAATTATTTTTTGAAAGAGAATATATTTTTGTGGCTAACACCCCCCCCCCCCCCCCCCCATCCTGCAAGAAAAAGAAGAATTTACATGTACCTGTGATTGTCACTATGCTGGGCAAACTGCAAGTTGCTGACTTGTTGATATGTTTCATACTTCGCATACAACCACTGTAAGATTCTGGTAATAGATTAATATAACAATTATGTAAACTATAGTATAGGGAAGGGGGGGGGGGGGGGAGATGACCAAAATGAACTAGATTCCAATTTCACTTTCTCTGCTTAACTAAGTCAAATGGGATGAACTATGTACTGACAACTAAAGCACCAACACTAGTGCACTAACCCGATTATGCTTCATTCATACTAAGCCATGGTAAAGTGAATCAAAAACACAGTCACAGCAAAATAACATACCACACAAGCATTTCTGTATCTTATAACTAACAGATAAGTGAGTACGCTTGCCACCCTTTGCCAAGTCCAGTTACCTGTTTCCTTCCCACTAGCCTGCATTTACATGTAAAATAGTTTCATTTTAGATATGAAATATGAGGCTTATCGGACATGTAATTTGGTACCCTTAAAGCCCATCTGTACTAGTTTACAGAAGGGATTAGACCACCCTGCAAGGTCACTGACAGGTGGTTATCTCATCAAATCAGCTCTCACTTAACATAAGAAAAAGAGGATCATGGGGGACCAATGGTCACCAATTAGGGATTGTTTGCTATATAGAGGGAGCAAGTAGCTATAAGTAGTGCAGTGGGGCTTTAAGATCTGGGAGCACGCGCAAACTGATCAATTACATGACATTCACAGGGGTTTAACCTAGTATAACCGTTGGAATATGCATTTTACAAGAACATGCTATCTGCAGTTTATATGGAATCCTACATGAAATGACATTTGAATGCCAAAGGTTTCTTGTCTTAGCTTTGGATTAACTGATAATCACTTCAGCCTTCCAGAACAAAAGTAGGTGTAGTAGAAGAGAATTAACTTCTATCCTTTGATTTTGTTGAAGAATAATTTACCTCCATGAAATAGAAACAGGATTAGTGTATGTAACATGCTACAAGAACAACAGGTGAGCTAAGGCTTATTTTGTGCATGAGGTACATATATACAAAGGGCCAATCTCTTGTTTTACAAAGTCTTCTACAAAGATTCGTAGATGATCCCTTGCTACTTGATGGATGTGCGGTTGGAGATTGGGCCATTGTCTGTGGGCATTGTCGAGCGGTGTCAACAGAGATTGGTGAGGACCACTTCTCTATCAGGGCGGGTGGCAGGTCCCTCTTTTGCCGTTCAGGGACTATTTTGGTTTGGCTCGACCCCTCCTTTTTTTTTTTAAGGGATTGCTCTTTTATCACAAGAGAGGGGATGTTTTAGAGAGACAGCAAGAAGAGAGGTAGAGTGAAAGTGCTCGGGACTGGCCAAATAGCCAGTGGCATTTGTGATGTGTCCTTTGATGCGGGTTGTCAGAGTGGACACCTTTGTAGGGCTTCGGAGGGCTTTGAGGACTCATAACAGACACTATGGCGTCCCCCAGTGCCTTTCAAAGATTAGAGAGGTTGGGGTGAAGATCCATTTAACTGCATCACAATATCTGTCTGTCCATCTTCCCTCGATTTATTCCATGCGTAATCCATCATCAACACGTTCATGTCATGCTTCTCTCCTCTTGTAACATTTAGCATTAACTTTTTATGTTTTCAATCTAAAAATTCTTCCCCATTCCACTTATATCCCTTTTACTTCAATGTTTACAACCTAAATTTGTGTAGCTCCTGAATTTCATTGTTTTAAAAATGTTAATTTCTTTCTTGAATTTTCCCTCTGACTTTACCAGTATACAACGTTTGGTCATGGGCACGGCATCTTGTGACCTACTTGTATTGTTTAGGATTTTTAGCCTGGCGGAAATAATAGTTATGCATTTGGAAGTGAGTGGGGAAAACACTTAATGTTGTATAAAAACAAATTAAGGATACTCAATAAAAAAAAGCATTAGGGTGGATGATGACAATGATATTGATACCAGGTTTGTCAATTCTGTGGAGTGATCATTGGTATCACCTCTTGGGGTTTTGAAACATGTACAGTCTACAGTGTGAAACCGGCTTCCGTACCCCTTGGTACCATCAATGATATAGGTGTGAGCTATTCATTTGATGATACCAAGCAATGATGTCAGTGTTACCTTGGCAGCAGTCAGCAAGATAGCAAAGGAGAGAAGAAAAAAGAGGGAGAGAGAGAGGGAGGGAAAGAATGATACCCTGTCCTAACAATTGTCCAGAGAGAAAGTGGACCACAGGTTGGCCAAAGAATGCTAATCTGTATTAGTGTAGTCTTCTAGTCAGAGGAACCGCTAGTGTTTGCCCAGTGCTAGGTTAACACCCAGTAGCCCAGGCTTTTTTGAGTCAGCTTTCTCTTGGGCGCACCACCCACTGTGTCAATTGGCGGTGCTTTTGTGACAGTGCCTGTGTACATTGATACTTTGTTCAAGTAATCAACTATCAGACATCATAAGTTTGGGAGGTTTACAAAGGACCACCTTAAAACTTGGCCCTTCTTTGTTTGGGCACAGGGCTTAAGTGCTAATTAAGCCAGTTTGTTTCGCTGTTTAACATGGGGGGTGAGCTTGAAGTGGGGAAGGAGAGGTGCCAAGAAACCTTTTAGAGATTCGGTCATCCTCAACTCAGGGCCAGGGATGGACGGAGCATTTTAAGACCCCGGCTCGGGCATTCCCGGCCCATTGTTTTGAAGAATGTGTGAAAATGTTGGAACAGTCCCTTGAAGGGGCACTTGAATACTCAATGTAACTATCAGCATTTGATATTTGTCATGAGCAAACTATTACTGCTTGAGGCATTTGTTTCATTTCAGAATCATGTGGGAGGTATGAGATGCATCTCTCTCTTTCGGTCCATGCCGATTTGACTTCCAGACCAGACAAGCAGAAATCGGGGTCGTAGACCCGGCATCTCCTTTATTCCTCTTTCTTCTTTTTTCACACCCAACATATGATTAGTTCTCCAAGCATTATGTGTGTATGTGCTAAAATCTGAACAATTATTTACTGTTGTCTCAAGGACATGGAAGGTGTTGACTTCATTTGTGACGAGACAAAAGATACAATGAAGATGTGTCATCGCTCCCATTTCATTTCACTATTTTATGTCAAGACGGAAACACTTGCTTACAACCAATGGCTGTTCTTCAGCAAACTTGTCCATGCTTAAAATACACAAAGCACCAAGAGAAAAAAATATATACATTGATTTCTTAAAACTATCTGCCAGAGCCGGAGGCTTAGACCTAAATAGAATGATGTACAGTACATGATGAGTTTTAAATTATGTATAAAAGTTATGCAACATGAAGAAATAAACACTTTCATTATGAAACAAAACAAAACAATAACAATTTATAATTCAGAAACAATATTTAATTTAACAGTTAGAATAGATATATACATGTACTACCCCACAGACTCACATAAAATATATATTTTTTTAGATTAAAATGATTTTTCATGGAGTGTTTTGTTATATTTCATTGAGAGAATGGCTCTTTAATGTGACAGCATTCCAGACCTGGCAAGAGATCATTTTTCTCAAAATTTAGTTTGAAACAGTGCCATCTAATTAAGTAAGATATTGTTTGGGGTAATTTAAAAACAAAAAATATACTTTTTTGGTTATAAAATACATTCTTCCCAGATCACTTTGGGAGTTTTCACGGTGGGCTTACTTGCTCAGACAGGTCCTCTTGACACTTACATGGAAGCTGAATGCTACATCTTCTGGGGCAGTCTTATTGTGGGTGGGAAGTATGAGAAGGTACCGGTAATAAAATGGTTTGTTGAAAGTCCGGTATAATTGATGGGGTTAGGCCATGATTTGCTGCAACAGGAGAAAGGCAACATTTGCTGTCCTGCAATGCTGTGGGCATCTGTCGTAGCTGGGCAGAGTCATTACACTTTTGTTTCCTGCCGAATCTGAGCCTATTTCCTGTGATCCGTCATCTCCTCTCCAAGTGCCGGACCGATGATCCCCGCACATACGAGTCATTCATTTAGTGGCACTTGCTGAAAGTGTGAATGTATTCCCCTCCAGTCAGGTTTCATTGGTTTTTCTCTTTCCTTTTTGCGGGTAGGACGGGTAGGACTCTGAGGAGGAGGGCTAGTGGGCAGGCAGGCGAAGAGAGAGGGAGGGCGACGTCATCAGTTAGCAGATATGTGTCGGAAAACCTTGTAATTTAGCCAAGATTAGAGGAAATGAGAAAGGAAGGAGTTCACAGTATGGTTTGTCCTAAGTAAAGATAAAATTAGGACAGATTCTGATATGGCATCGATTGATACTATAGTTTTCATTCTCAATTCCCTTGTTTTGTTTTGTAGAACCAGTTTGGTTTATTAAATTTGTTGTAGTAGAATTAAAAGATGTGAGGTCTCACTGGTTTTCATGGCCAATACCTCCTGTTAAAGTTGTTTGAAATTTATTTTTTTTTTCAATATTTTTTTTTTGGATTCTTTTTTGTTTGTTTTGTATTATGCCTTTCCAGAGCTCTATTGGGCTCCCCACAGCAAAGTCTCCTTGAGCTGAATGCTCTGATCTGCACATGTTTTAACTGGAACCAGAATACAAAGTTTGAGAATCTTTAATGGGACACCTTATTCTTATATCTAATATCTACATGCTGTGCAGAGTTTTTTTTAGCAATAACAAAATGTAAAAATTAGCATATTGTAGTATTCTAAAATTAATGTATGTAAGGAACTCAAACCATCAAAGAAATTATTTTCACTTGTAGAACATCTACCCATTTATAACACCTGACTGGAGAGGGTTAAACGTAGATAAAATGCTTTGTATAAGGAACTACATCTAGCACCGGGCTAAGATTCCCACCATCAGCTTTTCACTTCAATATCAACAATTCTTTTGACAAACTTGAAGCAATGTTTTGAAAATGGTAGATATAGACTTTTAAGTAAACATATTAAATGTGCAGTTGTGAAGTCATTTTGTCAAGTTGTGCACTCCAAGATTTGAGGCACGATGATGGTGCGCAATTTTGCATCAGCCCAAATTCCAAAGAACTGAGTCAAAGGAAAGAGTAATATTCCTTCACAAGGACAAGTTTCGCCCTATTGTTTTTTCACCAATCAACAAAATGATGATAGAGAGAGATAGACAAGAGATCTGTTTTCTTTAAACTCCTAATTGATAACATGTCTTTGGTCCACTATCGCAAGATCACGCTGATCTTCATATGCTCTTCATGTTGCGCCCAACTTCTCACTCACTGTACAAAACAATGCACTTTCATGGCAGCCATTGCTTGAGAGCTTTTTAAGGCATGGTGACTTCATTTCAGAGATCACTGTCATCTTGTGCAATAGGATTAGACACATGTTTACTCTGTTTCCAAGTTCATGTGAGATCTTTGGAACAATAGGGAATTCCCCCATTTGCTTGTTCCATATGTCGCTTATTTGCATAATGGACCATATTTGGGGGATCGCCAGGTATATGATACTGTAGGTGTACTCTTGTGCATTTCAGACTCAGAGATGTTTTGTTAAGAATGAGATCATACTACATGTAGATTATTCAAAGGGTTTTTCTTGTGAGGCATATTTTTCAAAAGTGTAAAATTGCCAATTTGGTTTACAGATCAATTACAGTCTGCAGAGGCAGTACAAAAGGCAGGACTCTCCATAGTGCTTTGTCTTAGTATTCTTGGAAGCACTGTTCATACGAGTCAGTAGATTTTAAGTTCTAAGTTTAATGTGTATTATACAAATCTAGAAATCATTATTAATATTTTCATCTTGTAGTTAAGGACCATGTCCTAAAAACGTTAAGTTTACTCAAAGTTTTAAACCTTGAACAGTTAATGCA
Source organism: Strongylocentrotus droebachiensis (assembly GCA_035222895.1). Classification (NCBI taxonomy): domain Eukaryota; kingdom Metazoa; phylum Echinodermata; class Echinoidea; order Camarodonta; family Strongylocentrotidae; genus Strongylocentrotus; species Strongylocentrotus droebachiensis. The sequence goes on from JAVYIG010001750.1 coordinate 144,115, forward strand.
AAATCTCTGAGTAGACTGGGTCCTTACTCAGTATGTGCTGTATAGACGTAATTAACTTTGAGTTTTTGCCAGCCTGTAGTTAGAATGAAGGCTTGACCAGCTTGTAGTTTGAAACGTTTGGGTAATCATTATTTTGATACCTTTTGATGTGCATTGTTGTTAGTTGGTTACTTTACAAAGCTTAAAACTTTGAAACGACAACGGTCCCTCGTGATGATAGCTTTTTATTAATTAATTTACCACTCTCGGGTACTTATCTACTACACCTGGGTAATGCTGTTTCTTTGAAAAAAAATTGCTTAGACCCCTGTTTTACTAAAATACTGATCGCAGCTGGTAAGCTTCGGTAGATTCAGACACCTACCCCCTCCTACAATACCTGGACTGCCCCTTCCTGCAATTGGCCCTGAACCCAGCCCCAAGTTCAAACCATGAATCAACCAAATATGATGATTCCTCTGGCTTTCCTTCCATATGCCTGACTGACCTGAGTACAGCCATCAACCCATATGTTTGTATACGTAGAATCACACCTTTCGCTTTGATCTAGGTGGAGTCCAGCCCTGGCTCACAGCACAATGAACAGATGCACGGCCAGCGTGTGTAATAGGAAATGACACAAAAGTAGACGCCTCTTCTGCCCAGATCCGCGTCGACTATCCATAGCTCGGCCAAATTAACTCCTTCCTTCTTATCCTGGAGGGAAATACTCGAGCAGCTGGTCACACGGCCAGAAATCCACTCCCAAACATTGATAAAACAATAGCACTCATTCAGGGTAATTCTTTGTAATGCTCTTCTCTGTTTGTCTCTCCCCCTCCTTACTGTCTTTACTTCATTCTCTCCTTCACTCTCTTTGCAAAGAGAGTCTGGATTATCTTTGGATTGCTTCGTAGCATGAATTTGCAATTTGTATCTCGCTTGGTTCAAAAGTGCATGGGGTACTGTTCCATTCCTGAACAAAAAGACAATAGCTCCTATTTTGGACTAATCATCCTTTAGTATAATTTGTTTTATTAATGTGTTTTTGGTCTCTGTCATTGATATTCTCTCTCCCTATTTTCCCTTCTTCCGAATAAGTTTGGATTCTCTTAGCTTGCTTCAAAGTGTGAATTTTCCTTTCATATTTTTATGTTGATTGGAGGGAGCATCCATTGCCGAATATGCAAATTAATAAATAAATGAATAATTAAATAAATAAATAAATAAATAGTTAAAGCACCTATTTTAAACAATTTATTGTGTGCCCATGTTTCCCTTACTCAGTGTATCTCTGTTTCTTGATTTGTTCTGTTGGTCTCTTAATTGATTCCTCTCACCACCAAGGGACTTTGGTTTTCTTGGATTGCTTGGGAGCATGAATCTGCATTTTTAACTTTGCCTTGTTCAAGTTTGCATGGTCATTATAGGTGGGATACTATAGGAGGAAGTAATTAGAGTTCTGTTTATATCAACTTTCTTTATGCCAAGAAGTGATTATTTGAAATCATCCACCTTGTCCTTAGGTCTGTCTTCATCAGCTTGAGTTTGCCAAATAACCTGCTATTTTCAGACTTGGGATATTATCCCGAAGCTCAAAATTGTGTCTTCACCAGACCGACAAACTCGCTCGGACGGGCCTAAATTAGCCCATTATTTCCCAATAGCGGGATTAAAAAAAAAGCATGACCAAGATTTCTTGGGATATTTTCCCGACCAAATATCCCGCTAATTGCAACTACAGGCTGATGAATAATTCAAATAAAGGGTTATTTGGCAAACTCAAGCTGATGAAGACAGGCCTATAGTTTTCCTTATGAAGATGCTTATGCCCCCCTCCCTCATAGACCACCTAACTATTAATTTGAAAAAGAGTTTTCACACATGTACTTGTATGACTTACATTTATTTGTTTATAATGGTCAACATTGAAATTGAACATCTGATTGAAGGCCACAAATACACAATGTCCATCCTTACATACAGATACTGAAGATGTTTGAAATATTAACAGGAATTCAGTCTTGAATTCAGGACCTGCCAAAATGTAAAATCACTGTTTCTTTCAATGCTTTTTCAGTATCCAAAAAATAAAAAAAGTTAAGAGAGATAGAGAGAGAGAGAGAGGGGGGGGGGGGGGTGGGAGATCATGGTATATTTAAAGATGAGAGATAAATTAAGAAACACAGTTCAAGTTTGAAAGATAGAGAAAGGGAGAGAAAGAGAGAAAACTAGAGATACAGAGAGATAGTGAAAAGGGGAGAGAGATAGAGTGCAATGTAGAGATGTCTGCTGTTAAAGATGTACTAGGATGTAGAAGGAAAGATAGAGCTGAGGAAAGAGTGAGAAAGATAGATTGAGTGAGATTTAGAGACAGTGTTAGAGAGTTTAATATAGAAGGATAGGAGAGAGAGAGATAGAAAAGGAGATGGGGGATTAGGATCACAGGAAATGTAGATAATACAACTAAGACAAAGCCAATCAAATTTAGAAATGTATGTTTATGAATAAGGTAAACTGCTTGAAGGGATCTGTCATCGGGCGATGGGATGGCTAGGGATGGGGATTAGAGTTTTGCATAGGGGCCAAACTAAAGAGAAGATATATGATTCATGTACCTGTCATGTTCACATTATTCTGCCAGAGACTATTAAAACAAAAACAATTTACTTAATTTTAATATTCATTGAGCTCATGGCTGTAGAATTGCATAGGGTTCTGATTTTTTAAAAAGGTGATATTATGCATTGTCTTTATTATATTTCTTGGAGTAGTGCAAAGTAGGATTATTATTGTTAACAAGGAGTGGAATCATAAGAATGAAGAATTTTTTGAGTGGGCATTTTTTACCTAGATTTACATGTATTTTTCAATGAATTTTATGGAAAAGATATTGTGATAATGCAGTTTCTTACAGGATTTAGAAATCTAGAACAAGTCCATGCTAGAACCCATCTTGAACTTTTAACTTTGGTGTTTTTTCCCCAGACTCTTGTAGACACTGTCTGTATTTCCCAGTAGATTCATAAAAACTGATCAAATACAATGTCGAAGAAATTAAAAATATATTGGATTGTAAGGCATACTCATCTGCCTTTCTGGGAAAAAGTACTGTGAAAAATGTTTGTCTACGTATTCTACGTAGTGTTCTCAGAAGTAAATGTATAAAGATTATATAGAAGACTTTTTTGAATGCAGCCTGTTTTATTGATGAATGATGTACACTACATTGTCACATAGTCTAGGTCAGAGTTGTGACAGGCAGGACCCCACCTCAGCCCCCTTTCTTTCTTTCTCTCTCTCTCTCTCTCTCTCTCTCTCTCTCTCTCTCTCTCTCTCCTTTTTTCCTTTTTCTTAATCCTCTATCTTTCTTCTCTCGCTCATCTTTATATTTTTCCCTCTCGCTTTCTCTCTCCCTCTGTTTTTCTCATACTATAGTTCTGTTGTCTATGTATTCCCCTTGTTTTTCTTGTATTTGTATTTCTCTCTCCTCTCTCTCAACCTCTCTTTCTCTCTCTTTCTCTCTTTCTCTCTCTCTCTCTCTTTCTCTTTCTCTTCTCTTTCTCTCTTTCTCTCTCTCATCCTCCCCCTCCCTCTTCCACTGAAACTTTCCCATGTGATTTCTCTAAAAATAGACGCACCCCCGCATTATCTAGACAAGTAGTATACACCTACCTCACTGCTACAATTGGATATAGTTTGTCAGGATCTTCTTACGAAATATGAAAACAGAGTAGGATTCGTCTCATTGACTTTGACATAGGATTTAACTGCAAGGTTAGGCATGAGCCACAAGTTTCTGTTCCTCCTTACCCTTGTGTTCGTTGACAGAGTTTCGTGTGAGTTGTCATAGCTGTCGAGTTGTTTACCTTGAAATGTAAACACACTGTGCATGGGGATTTGAATTGTTGTGATTATGTTTGATCACATGCTCCATATTTAAATCCTTTATTTTTAGAATACACATATTTTTTTGTTTTTCTTTTCTTCTGAATGATGAAACCTTCATTGATAGAAATTTAATTGATCTGTTTTCAAATTTTGTGGCAATTGTGTGAAAGATTTTGAAGGACATATGCTGGCTATTAGTACATTAATTAGTCATCACATTACGACATAATATAATTTTTTTCGTAAGATTGACAAATACGAATTGGTGTACCTCTCTATGTAGTTTTATATTAATGAATAATTACTGATAAGTGCAAAGTTCTTACAGGTATATCTTCTTATTCTAATGGTATGAAGAATTTTATATTACATTTATGTCCTCTGTGGGCTCATATACTACAAATTCCTTACACATGGTTTTTGAATTTTATTTAAATTGATAATAGACTTGCATTACTTTGTTTCGACACATATATATCTTTCTAAACATATTTTGAACTGTCGAAGAGGATTTAGCAGTGAACTATTGAATTCTAAGAAGGAAATAAGTTCTGAATTTTACAAATTCTGTTCACCTTATGTCACACTTTTTGACCGTCCATTTGTATGACTCATTTACAAGTAATTCACAAGTGGATCAGTCAAATTAAACATGTACCGATATATTATTTTTCCACTGATACTGATGTTTCATCATCATCACCATCATTATTGTCACTGTTTGTGTGATTTCCACAATGTCTGATCACAAAAGTCCCATTCACCCAAATATGTGAAAAATGTTCATTCAGTAAAAAAGTATTATCAGTGCAATTTGATAGTTGTTTTTTGTTTTTGTTGTTTGAATTACACTAATAACTGTCTATGTGAATGACCCTGTTCTTGCATTCTCTTAGGCTTTTCCTGGTCTCTCTCTCTCTTTTTCTCTCTTGATATATTTGTGTTTACTTACATCTGAGTCATTGGATATAATCCACTGGTCGTTGAATAGCAAAGCTGTAGGAACACAATGAATAGGAGGGGCCACCTACACCATTAGATCTAATCTTAGGGTAACTAACTGACCTAAGATGAACCTAACTACTTGACCTTAACCCCCTCAGCACCAGAAGATGAAATACTGTGCATAAAGGCAATGGCATTTATGGTTTGTAGTAAAAACATAGTTAAATATATTATGTGACTTCTTTTTTAAAAGCTATGACCAAACATTATGAATTCATCAAGATATTGTGGGACCTCAAGATAAGGAATTATTAAAACAAATACCAAGCAAAAACAAACTTCTCTGCTAAAATATTACTGAAAAGGATAATGGCACCTTTGATATTTGTGCACTTATGAAATATTCTCATAAATCAAACAAATACAAAATTTGTGAATCTTAACACAGTAATTGATCATCTTCTTGCTGCAAAATTTATGAAGATCTTTTTTCAACCAGTTTCAGATACTGTGTACAATATACAGTACTGGTAGGGTAATGCACAATTCAGTTTACAACTTTGTTTTGTTTTGGCTACAAAAAGAGGTTGAAGAGTAGGTTAAGAACTTTCCAAATATGAGTAGTTATTCTTGCTTTAATCAAGGATACCCATGCTTTTTTGCACACAGAATTTGCAGGTGCCAGCCTGGTTTCATAAGTAAGTCGTTGCCCCCTAAGTATTGGTCTGAGATGAATAAACTGGCTCGACTTGCAATTATTCTAAACTTTCAAGCACAATTATTAAGGCTTCACATTGCAACTAAAAATAGAATAAGAGAAAGGGAAAAGAGTAGTACTGTAGCAAGGTCATCAGAGATGCGATTCCTTTAAAGAATCTCAAACAATTGCTAGATTACAAAATGGATTAGCGTCCATGTTGCATGCTGGGCGAGCCTGTAGCAATTAATGTTTACCACTAAAGATTATTTAAAGTGAAATGGAAATATGGGAGCCAGAATTTTGTTTTTGGTAAGGTGAATTATTCTTGAAATTTGGATAAAATTGCAATGCCGCGTAAAGTGTCTTCATTAGTGTTATGAAATCTAAGGCAGTAAATTCTATATTCCTAAGAGTTTTTATATATTTTGTAACATTCAGAATTTATGATAAAGGCCAGGGGGGTGTTTCACAAAGATCCTAAGTTGAACTTATCTCTAAGTTGGACTTAACAGTTATGGAAAGCTGTTAGCATCATTGAAAATATTTTTGTAAAAGTTATTTTAAAAGGCATAACATGTTGATTCAAATCATTCATATTGTCTATTATCATGGGAGATTTCACGTTCTTGATGGGGAACTTATAAAAAGTCTAAAATACTTGAATTTTTGCTTTTGAATATATTTATTTTAAGGCTACAAATGACTCTCCATAATTTTTAAGTCCAACTTAGAGTTAAGTTCAACTTAGAATCTTTGTGAAACACCCCCCTGGAAGCCTTTCCAGCGATCAGACATGTTGTCGTGTCAATCTGGAAACTCAGATTTCTGAGTCCCATGTTATGACAGCTAAGACCAGTCCTCACCAGCTTAAAGGCAATTTAACCTTTCTAAAAGATCTAAAGTGGATGGCCCACCCTCAAATAAGAGCTACTTACTGCCACCAAGAATTCCACTTTTAATAACTGTGCCTTATTTGTACCACTTGAGTTTGCGTCAAAATTAACCACAAAGTGAATGTATTTGCACCTCCTGCTTGTCTCCTACTCACCTGTGCCTTTTGACACCGTCTCTATCAATAAAAAATAACAAGTTTGGACAAAGTGCGTGACATCACGGGGGCAGGGGTGCATCATTTATGTAGCATTTAAAAAATACAAACTAAATCCTGACCAAAAGTATGCGAGAACAATACACCTTTCACCATAATTTCCTGTATTAGAAACCCCTGATTGGCGCTAACCACATCCCCTCCTAATACTATAATTATTTTCTGCTGGGCAGTCCATGTTAAAGTACATTCAATACCTTGTAATCCATGCCCATGTAAGAGAGGGATGGTATTTCAAGAGGGGAATTGTAGAAAGTAAGCGAGTCTTACTCCGGTACTTTATGATGAGTTGTTCCCCCCAAAATAAATCTCAAGAGGGACAACAAGAGGAGGATATATATTTGCCTGGAGCAACATTCCAACTATCTCCTTATCCTTTGTTATGGAAAATGTTATGGTAGTCGTGTCCGAAAGATTGGCAGAGGTTTGGATTCTTCAGTCATGGAGAAGGATAGGAAAGGGATAGAGGAATTGAGAAAAGGAGCATGCAGAGAGAAAGATAAATAGATATGTTTTATGCAAAACGATAATAGAGAGAGAGAGGGGGGGGGGGCACAGAAATTCAAACAAACATGCCTACATTTTTTAAAGAAATAGAAATAGAGAGAGAGAGAGAGAGAGAGAGAGGCAGGGAGACAAACTTACAGACAGACAAAGAGAGAGAGAGGGGAGGTTTGAGAGAGAACATAGATAGAGAATAAAACCACTTAATTCTTTAATAGAAATATATATATTCTTTATGTACATGTGCATACCATATTGAATGATTCATATCATTAAGGCAGTGTATTTATAGTTGTTTTGAAAGAGATCGAACAATGGAGATGAATAGCAACAACAAAAGAGGCATGATGGTTCAGTGGTAGAGCAGATTCAAACCCAAGCCATTGCACTAGTGCCCTTTGGTAAGGCATTTATCTCATCACCAAGTCCCTCAGAGAGGACTTAAGACGTTGGTCCTCCGGTTGCTTACTTCTTAGCCGTCCAGAGAAAACAACCCATCAATTAAAAATGCTTTGGATGTACCTAGATACCTCCTTTTGGTAGTTGGAAGATGAAGATGTATTTTAAGGTGGAAGGGGGAAGGTCTAGAAAATAAAGTTTAGACAAGTTAGGTGATGCTGCAGGAGAGATTTAGGAGAAGAGGGGGCAACGATGTCCTGAAGAGTCCTTGACCAATTGAAGAAGATGAGGAAACAAAAGAGAAGTGGAGCAGAGCAAGACAAAAACAAAAATATATGTCTGGGAACTTGGTAGTTTGGTGTCAATCAAATTGAATGACATGTTTCTCTGCATGGGATTATTATTGGCAGCTTTTTACTTCTCTGAATCAGGGGATCGGCATTGTGTGTTTTGACAATTTTGACTATAAAAGCAGTGATTTTTATGAATCGTTGATGATGGCCATTTTAACTGCAAGACATTGGTGCAAGCTGCAGCGAGCTCTGTGATGTCCTTCAATTATTTTGAAGCTTGAAACCTTATTAGATTGCTGACCAGTGTATGGTTTTAACAGTGTATGTACTGATACTGAATGAATATTGTATATTTTTATCAAAATATTTAAGATGGCTTAAGTGACGTGTGCTTCAAGTAGAGAGAGAGAGAGAGAGAGAGAGAGAGGGAGAGAAAAGTTCCAAGTGACGAATTCCTACCTTCCCCAGTTTTCTTAAACTATATCATCTTATTGATAATTTTATAGCCCACATACACTTATGCAGGGCCTCAGAGAACATGTTAAACTCAGGAGTAAAAGATACATGAAAACACATGTGCATGAGTCGCAAGACATTCAGGCACGACAACTCAATTAATTGCTTAAGTTGACCCTTTTGAAGTAACGCTGTTACAATGGCCTGTCACAGGCTAGAAGATCATGATGGTCTGTTACAAGTGGTTAATCCTTTGTACCTAGCGGTAGTTTAGAGTGAATGGCATGTCTGCAATACCTGTGTATCTGAGCGATTCAGAGGAATAAATTGATTTGACTTTTATGTCATTCCTTCTATGACACATTTTGAGGCCAGCAATTAATGTCAACCTGTATTATATGTCAGAAGGGTTATAGAAGATTCTCTTTGAGGGACATTTACCGAAGAAAAGTACAGCTAACTTTCCCCCCTATAGAATTGCAGCGATTTGCGTCGAAAAAGATACCCTCCATTAAAATGATCAATACACAATTCATTCTTTATCTCCGTCTCCTCCCCATCGCATTTAAGGTTGGATTAGCAGAAATTTTGTCTCATTTTCTCCGTCCCCGTAATTGCATTTATGTATAAACCCATTAAGTGGCGCTTCAATTTGGGGGCAGAAATCCTCCAAGTTCTAGCCTGCATTTAGTAAACTTCCTCTCTCAGTTGCTAATTCAATGGTTTGGGCAACAATTACAGTTTAAAGATGTATGTAGAATGGTGTTAAATACCCCTACTGAATATAACTTACAGAATGTGGGCCAGCATTATCAGGAATATGTCTTAACCTCATTACACATCATCTCTACAAACAACTTAAGGATAATAAAAACTAATAACAGGTTCCATGCTTATCCCTTTTCTACATTGTCTCTCTTGAGACGCATAGTCCAGGACCATAGATGGCAACAAGCCTATCAATAGGGCCCAGACTATAAATTGACTTAATCTCAAAGAGGCAGTCGATGCACGATCTTGTCGGGCATTCACACCGGAGGAAATTCATACAAAATTTGTTATAAGGAAACATTTAACCAACTTAAGTCTTTGTATAGCAAAAGGGATTACACATAGGATAAGTATGTTGTGTAAAGGCATATCATATAAATATGCTAGTTTTGGGTAGGTCATCTTGCATCATGTCAAGTTACATCGTGGGCATTGCTCAAGGTACAAAAGCATAGCTTGCCCTTCATATCAGTACACCCGCACAAAAAAGCCCTGCACAGTTACTCATGTTTTGCTTGACACATTGTTCTTACTGGTGATGAACCTTGATTCCTCATCAAATTTGTTTCAAAATGTTGCTCTAACCTCCGTTTTGCTATTCCAGGTTTAATTATATAGGGCATTTCGTGATACAACATTTGAAAAGAATTCATTACTTATCATACACAGGGATGCCTGTTTTCAGGCAAAAAATTCCCTGAATTCAGGCCTTGGCAAGTTATTTTCAGACCATAGTTTAGGCTTTTTTGTGTACAAAATTGCTCAATCTAGGTGATTTTCAGGTCCTCTGATCAATTCTAACTGTCATCCCTGCATACAGCTGTACTGTTTTCATATAGCTATACAACAACTTTGATTAGTGTGAATGGGGGTTCACTTTCCATGGGGAGATGGGTGTTTAGCCCCTACTCCTAGGGCTTCCAAGGACCTTGCAAGGGATCGAGCCTGTCCTCTTATTCTGATTCCGCTCTAAGATGTCTGCAAGAGTCTGGAAGGCACAGACAATTTTGCCACATCGGTGGCGTCCCAGGGAATCCCTCTAAATGATGATGCTTCTTACAACTCTGGAAAGTGCTTCTTATTCTCATCCCTGACATAAATCCAGAAGTCTATTGCCAGTACCCATTAAACACCACATCATTCATGTCCAGAGGATGGAACTGTAGGAGAGGAAAGGGGAGGTGGGAAATGGAGTATACAACATAGCATTTAATTCCTGGCTTATAAGTCCACCAAATCGTGTTTATTATTTGTTCTATTTGTTTTTAGTTGTTTCAAATATCCTGCAGACCCAACAAATATGCAGGCTTCCTGTATTTCAAACCCCTCCCCCTCCACACACACAAAAAAAAAGGGAGAGCAAGGGGGTTACAACTTGTGCTCTTGTCTTGGGCGCTTTGTTAGCCATTTTGACGAGACCATTAAGTCCGTCATTTGGTGAGAATTGCCAAGAGGCTGCTCAGTGCGGAAGTAATTCATTTTATCACTTTAACAGGTTTGTTAAAAGACGTTGAATCAGTTTACATTGTACTCATGTTAGAGTAACACAATTTGGAACAAATACAGAGTGTTGAAAAACAAGCACAAATTGGTGGATGCATTCCCCCACATGTCCATCAAGAAATGATCCCTTCGTCCTTTTGCCAGTCTTTACATTTCTTATTAGAAATAAGATTCTTTGTTATACTTGTTGCTATGTTATTCAAGCCACAAACTAACTGTTGGAAGTTCTCATACTTTCATTTTTAAGATCGAGTTTAGCCGTTTTAAAGCTTAGCTGTAGTAAAGGCCCGGTCACACAGCCCTCCACGGGCGTATCGCGGCCGAATCACGGCCAAAAATTTCTGCCCGTGAAGCAGACGCTGTTGGACGCGTTGAGGTCGCGATAAAGACGCGATACAGCCGTACTTTACCCGTCGTTACACGCGGTAAGAAATTCACACGCGGTTGGCCGCGCGAAAAAGTTTTGGGCTGCCCAAAAATTTAGACCACGGGTAATCGCGTGCTAGGACGTGCTACGGCCGCGGTTAAGACGTGGTTACACGCGGAATTGGACGCGAAATTTTAGCGGGTAATCGCGGGTGGAGCACGGTCATAGCACGTTTGTTCCGCGTCTGTACCGCGTTGTTATCACGTGCATTAGCGTGTGTACCGCGTGTAAGCGTGGTAGGCCGCGGTACCACCGCGCTTCACCCGCGATAAGGACGCGGAACAGTTGCCGGCGTCTGTTCCGCGGGCATACCACGGGTTAACCGCGGGTAAGCCAATTTTGCACATTTTCCACCACGGGCAACCGCGGGCCAAAAAAAATCGCGAAATTTTACCCGCGATACAGACGCGAAAGGCTGTGTGACCGGGCCTTAAGGTTTGATAATAAATTGAAAAAAAATGATCCTAAATTACTTGTACACTGGGTCCTTTCTTTTGTCGTATTGTGCATGAAGAGATTGAACTCCTCTCTTACTCTTCTCTCTCTCTCTCTTCCTGTGTTTGACTTGTTTTTCTTTCTTCAGGAGTGGACAAAAGCTTGCTTACTAAATTTTAAGGTTGCTAGAAGCTTAAAATACATGTTATGAATAACCCAACCAATGAAAGTTTTCTGTATCATCTTTCTTTCTTGTTCTGTTTAATATCATATTGTTCCCAACTCAAGGACAACAGAACAAAAAAATTGATGAAGTCTTTGAATCAATTAGGGGTCCTTGGAAGAGTAATCTTTGTACCAAATAGGGGAAGAGCAACCCCTAATTCTCCCAGACAAGTTCTCTATACTCTCCTCCTTCTCAAATTCTCTATTTTTCCCATTAAAAAACAAAAACAAACTACATGTGCATGAAGTAGTATCAGTTTTCAGAAGCCGTCCATTCCCGTCGATTGCATGGCCTTTCCCCATTGCCTCAGGTAAATCCATGTAATCAAATGGGGGCAGGGGCAATGATTTTAAGGACTATACAGGCCTGAAGCATGATGCATCCTTGCCAGGCAAGTCCCTAGCACGACCCCATTCCTACCCCAGCCAAGTCCTCTGCACACACCCCCTCTCCCAGTTCCAGTTTTTGTTTCTCCTCATATAAATGTGTATGTAGTGGTATCATTCTTGAGAAGCCATCCATCCCTGTCCGTTGCCTGGCCTTTCCCTGTCGCTTCAGATAATTCCATGTAGCCAAAGTATCTATCAGAACATGACAAGATAAAGATCCCAAGATTATCTGGGCGTGTGCAGGAATGTATACCCTGGATATCTCCAAGAAATGGCACCGTTAGTCATCTTTTAACTCATTGACTCCTAAATTCTCTCAATACCATTGGTTTAATAAGTACTACCCAGGACTAGTCGGCAGTAGGTTAACTTGGTATTAGTATCAAAATTACAATATAAAAGTCTAATGAAAGGTTATCCTTCTGTAAGCATTAATGCAGCAATGCATGCATTATATCATCTCTTCAGAGACAGAAAGGCATTAACTCTGTGTTCAAGTAAATGTGAGTTAACGTCCTTCTGGCTCCAAACAGAAGATATGATCTGCTGAGAGCCAGAGGGGTCTTGTCAATACTCTTCTAGCTCTCACGTTACATAAACACCATCTTCTGAGTGCCAAAAGGATGTTAACTTTACGATAAAATCTCTTAAAGTAAGCAAATTGAAGCTATCCTGGTTCTGAGGAGGTGATTTGTTTGTTTTGGGAGGGTTCCATTGTTTTGATGAGTTATTTCATGTGCTTTGTACGAGTAACATAATGACATATTAGGCCCAGACAATCTGCTTAGAACTCTAGGAACATTAGTCACCCTTATCCAGTGAAACTTGCAAATCAGTGTGGTGATTTTCAGCCGGTGATAGTTAGAGTTCCAGTTAAATACATTTTGATCCTATTCTCAGAATGGACAGTGATGCTTTTTTATGAAATCAAGGTACAGTGTGAAGCAGAAATCAAATTAGTGGGCATGGTAGTGATAGCTCTTCATATACATGTACATGTTAAGGAAGTACAACATGACAAATGGCAACCTGGTAAATCAATGCAAAAGGATGGCCATGTATAAACAAAATAATCAATATTTCCAGAGAGATACATCTTATATCTGGCTACTCTTTGATATGTGTCTTCGAAATTTAAATACATTTCTGAAATTTTCTCAATGCATCTTTTAACTACAGTTTATCATATCTTTCCATATCGGAAGTTAGCCAGCAACTTGAGAGTATGTCAATTCCAGTAGTGGGAAAGAGAGAATATCAGATCAGTCTATGATTAGGTCTAACTGTCATGTCTGAGGGTAGAGGTATATAGGACTGACCTGGGGATTGTGAATGACAAAGAAACCCCACCTACCTATTGTATTCTTCTAAGGAATGTTACTCCAATACAACTCTTTTTGCCTCATGTCACACCCGATGTACCCTCCTCAAAGCTATGCCAGTCACCCAAGCTACCTTTCCAAGCAATTTGTTTGAAGATTGACCCTTGGTCAAATATCAAATGACCAGGCCTTGACTAGTGGAATAACTGGATACCATTCAAGTGTAATTGAGCATGGTTTGAAGTGTGACCATGACTGCATGACTCATAACTGACCACTTCTCTAGACCGTCAAACGTTTCAGTGGTCTTGGGTTGGGTTGGAAGCTCCCTTGCATCTAGGTCTGTTTCTATTAGATGATTCTATTAGAAATAGGTTTCATAATATTAAAAGCGGGTGTTTCCATTTACTGTACCACTTCTTTCTGACCTACCTGACACACTTTAATCTGACACACTTTTTTCCTATTCATTTTCTACACAGAGGCATTTTCAAGAGCCATGATCTGTGATTGGCTTTTTTGCTAGTAAATATTCATGATATGCAAATTATTAAGATCGCACAGTTCATATCCTTTGTTTTCGTCCTGCGAAAAAAACGATCAACTTTTCAAAAAATTCCTAAAAATGACACTTTGCGCTAGAAAATGTTATAATGAGTCAGCTTTGTAATTTCTGAGGTATGCAAGTTGATTTGGTAATATTGAAATGTTATGAAACGGACGAATATTTGTTCTCAGGACCATGTTTTATGGGGGTAACGGGTTGATTTTCCCCCATTGAAGTTGATCGCAGCCATTATGTTACTGCACGACTGCTAGCCACGGCTGTGGGGCCGCAGCCGCCCCGCCGCGCCGGTCAGCTGATCGACCTGCTGGGGCCTAATCATGCAACATGTGTCTGCATAGGACTTGTTTGTAGCATCAGAATTAGAAGTTCAGCCGTTGGTCTAGGCCTACATTACCATGTGCAGAAACAATGTACAACCAGGGTATGTCTAAAACACCTCCCTGGTACAACTTCTACTAATGTAGGCCTAGACCTACGGCTGAACTTCTAATTCTGATGCTACAAACAATTCTAGCTATGCAGATACATGTTGCATTATTAGGTCCCAGCAGGTCGATCGGCCGACCGGCGGGGCGGGTGCGGCCCCACAGCCGTGGCTAGCAGTCGTGCAGTAACATAATGGCTGCGATCAACTTCACTGGGGGAAAATCAACCCGTTACCCCCACAAAACACGGTCCTGAGAACAAATTTTCGTCCGTTTCATAACATTTCAATATTACTAAATCAACATGCATACCTCAGAAATTACAAAGCTGACTCATTATAAAATTTTCTCGCTCAAAGTGTCATTTTCAGGAACTTTTTGAAAAGTTGATGGTATTTTTCGCAAGACCAAAACAAAGGATATGAACTGTGCGCGCGATCTTAATAATTTGCATAATCATGAATATTTACTAGCAAAAAAGCCAATCACAGATCATGGCTCTTGAAAATGCCTCTGTGTAGAAAATGAATAGGAAAAAAGTGTGTCAGATTAAGTGTGTCAGGTAGGTCAGAAAGAAGTGGTACAGTAAATGGAAACACCCATTAAAAGCCTCCTTATTTGTGGTATGTGGCATGTAGCCCGTTCACAGTCACAGTCAAGACACAAATCGTCTGTTTGGAGCTAGAAGGGCATTAAATCATATGCTTTATCACAGAGTTAAAACCCTTCTGGCTCTGAACGGGTGTAGGCTGTTAGACTGATGTGTTTGGGATATTAACTTGACATGAAAAACTTAGAAATCAGCACACATTTTATTAAAAGTTAAAATATACACATATATTTTCACTCAATATTTCTGTTTCTGTGTGGAAAAACAAAGTCAGCCAATTTCTCACTAAATATCATGACCATAATACTCAGAGCTTTTCTATGTCCTACCAAGGTTTGTTTGTAATTCAGATTAAGATTTCCATAAAATTTTGGATAGCACTTGAAAAACAGCAATATTGGGTCAAACTGGGAGAAGCATCGGAGGATGAGGAATGAATAGATAAAATATCAATTAGATAAGCAAAGGAGGAGGAGGAAGAAGTTGCTATGGTAATGTGAGTACAGACCTTGTATGGGAGGGAGGGGTGATTCTTGAGGACATACCTGGAAAACCTAAATGGTTTTGATCAAGCTTAGGTCGATCTCAAGCTTGATAATGACAGACTAAATCCATTTTAGAAAATAATTTGGAGTACACGCTGAGACTGGGAGACCCCTTGAGGCTGTAGTGTAGTAGCTGAAGAGAGTGATACTCAACAGGCATAAATATGCTCTTACGACCCTTGGGGGAATTGTGGAGACAAATTGTTTTGTAATGGATCAGTAAGACAAGGAAAGTGAGTGCTTCCAGGTCAGGCAGGCTAGCAAGTGAACATGGTAGTCTAGTTCTACATCCAAAATGATAAGTACAATGTAGAACCAGGATGTTTTTAAGGATTTGGAGTTGGCAGGGCAGGGGCTTTGATGAAAAGGAGAAGGGTGACAAAACTCCACTGTATGCACCCACTTTATTTCAAATTGTCAGTCAGTAAAAAAAGGTCATTTTGTATAGACTTGTTGGCAATATGAAAGGTTAATGAGATGAACAAGAAAATTGAAGCTGTATGGGGCCATGTAGGCCTCTACAAAATATTTGTCCTTTGTTGCACAACATAATCTAATAGCGGGCAGGGGGGGGGGGGCTTCTCCTCCAAAATTGACCCTTTTTGGTATATATATATATATATATATATGTATGTATATCAAGAGTTTTTTAATGCAAATTCATCAGTTGTATATTGCTTCAAATCCTAACATAAAACACAAAACTCTGTTATTATAACAAATCCATACATCTTGCATATAAAGCAGCCCTCTCCATCTCCTTGGCTTGGAAAAGCTGCCTAGGTGGAATGACAAGCAGATGTACACACTATCATACAAATGTCTGGTCTATAGATACAAGACTAGCATTTAGCCCAGGAGGGGGACTTGGCCTAAACTCCCAGGGGGGAACAAACCGTGTCCTCGTCTAAGGACGCCTAATCATACACAGGCACATACCTCAACTAAACACCAAAAGAAAAATATGGGAGGTGCAAGTTTAGATGATGTGTAGATCTAATTTCATTACAAGGAGTAAATGATGGGGAAATTATTACTGATCTGATGTAGCTTACACAGGGTTGGTATGTATAGCCAGAGGCAGGCTTTTTGCAGACAGCACTAGCAGTGTCAACAGCGTTGAGAGTGAAAGGAGGTGCAGAATGATTAGAGGTGCAGCGAAAAGTCTCCAAGACCAAGGGGGACATGTGATGATGTTTGTTTGATAGGAGAGAAAGGGGTAGCAGCAAATTTCAGAGTATGGAAAGATACAGTATAATTCTTTCTATAGGTGTGCCTTTTTAAGAGTTTTGACCTTAATCCATAGCCTGCTGCAAGGTGTTCAAAGTTGTTTAGAGAGTGAGCAAATGTTGATGCAGATAATTTATGCCTTCTTCCAGTTTCAGCTCCCGACTTCACTTGATTTATTGACCATAGAGGAGACATTCATGAAATAATGTTAGTTCAGTGAGTTCATTCAAACTGTACTTCGTTTGAATTCGCAATATATTTTAGGCGCAGGGTACTCTATTTTTCAAATACTATTACCCAATTACCCACTTAGGCATTTGAATGGACTCTGAAGCAATTTGTGTCTGCATTGTAAATAGTATTAGCCTTGAGAGAAGCCTACACATCTATTCTTGCGAATTTCAAACATAGGTGCATGTAAAACTTGACAGGCTAAACTCTACATATTTATGACTTATCACTAAGGTAAACGAGCAACTTTTATGATTTCCTGAATCGAGCAAGCAGATGTGCGGAATGTAATACAATATGAACAGTGACAGTAGCACTATAATGTTTCCATATGATAATACCCAAAACTGATCTGAAATTAGATGTAAAATGCGGCCTGTGATAAATCATTGGAAAACGTAGCTTTCTTTGTTGGAAATTATTTGTAGAAGATACAGAGAAATTTCCTGTCTATCTGTAGATTAAATGTCCACCAAATATATTCCTCCTTTGAAAAGTGATTGCTTATTATTGTATTTTGCTATGTCCATGCTATGACTGTTTTGTGATTAGCAGCAAGAAAATAAATCTCAGCCGGGTTTGCTATGTGGCGATACTCTGCAAGTTTGACATTCTAAAAGAATTGATTGATAAATGTGGCTATAAATCTATTTGCAGTATCATCGTTTGAGAAAAGTAACGTTTAGTAGACGAATATCATTACAGTGAACGCTGATTTTCTAGCTCATTTTCACATGTGAACATGTCCTGGGAGAAGTGGTGATGAAGAATCAATGAGGATCTTTTTGTTGAGCCTACCCCTGTGGTCTTGGCTCTCCTAAATGAAGTCCTCACTCTTCTCCCCTGCAGGGGGTAGAAATGGCTTTGGACTAGGGTCAAATTCAACTCCATGACCCTCCCATCCCTCCCCTCTCTCTCTCCCTCCATTTTCTCTCTGACATTTGCTCTCTCTTTTTTTCATCTTTTTATTTCAACTCATAATTTTTCTCCCTCTCACGTCCTTTCTCTCCCTCTTTCCCAAGGTTTCTCTTTCTGTATTTATTCTTTCTGTCACCCATCTCTCTCTCTCTGTCTCTATGTTGCTCTCTCTTTCTCCTCTTTCTCTCTCCCTATCCCTATCACTCTCTCTATCCCT
The DNA here is from genome assembly GCA_035222895.1 of Strongylocentrotus droebachiensis. Classification (NCBI taxonomy): domain Eukaryota; kingdom Metazoa; phylum Echinodermata; class Echinoidea; order Camarodonta; family Strongylocentrotidae; genus Strongylocentrotus; species Strongylocentrotus droebachiensis. The sequence goes on from JAVYIG010001750.1 coordinate 162,207, forward strand.
ATCCCTCTCTCCTTCCCTCCCCACTCTCTTCCATCTCCCCATCTCACTTCCCCCTCTCTCTTATCCTCTTTCTCCCTCTGTATCTACCCCTCTCTATCCTCCCTTTTATCTCTCCCTTTTTTGCATTTTGCCTCATCAGGTTAAACCTCATTTCAAGACTTTCACCCCTCTGTCCTGCTTTTCTTCTCTCTTTAGTCCTTTTCTTTGGATTAAGGTCAAATCCAACTCCATGCTCCCTCCCCCTCCCTCTCCCCACCCCCTCTCACTGTTTCCCTTCTTCTTCCTCTCCCTCACTCCTCTTTTCTCCTTCTTTCTGTCTTCATCTTTTCTCTTCTTCTAGATTCCTGGTGATATGTGTTCAGCCTCATTTTGGGGACTTTCACCCTTCTTCCATCATCCTTTTCTTCTTATTTTCCTTCCATCTCTTTTAATACATACTTATTTCTTTCATCTTGTTAAAACAGTTGGCACAAGCGGACATCTTTTTCTTCCTTCTGCATGTATGTCTTCTATATACATTCTTTTCCTTCATCTTTATAAATCACTTGAGACAAGAGTACATGGTGATTTCTTTGGAGAAGAACTTATAGTGATATCAATTATCTACAGAGCCTTTGATGGGATGCAAACTGCACTGACTGGTCATCCCATTATACAAAAAAGTACAGTTTACCGGGCAGTGATGGTGTTCTTATGGTGATCAGACATTTACCTCAGATCGCTTCGGCTTTATTTCATAAAAGATGGTGTTTTTTTTATTGGGTTTTATGTTAGGTCTAGGATTAGGTATAGTTTTTAGGTCCAATATTGAAGTTAGGAATTCAGCTAATATAGGAATTGATGACTGCAGGTCGACTTTCACAAATGCATCTGTCATACAACATATAATTATCAATCGATATTGAACAGATTTGTCTTGAATTTCTTGTTTAAAATATATTACGAATACTGTTTTTTGTAAAGATTTTAAAGAAATCAATCCAAAACAAAACTTTAGATGCTCGTTATTGAGACGGAAAAGCGATTGTACCGCTCTGTGTTTATTCTGCTGTGGCATTTTCCCAAAATCTTCAAAGTGCGGTAGAGTATTTTGAATAGCGCAAAATACGACTTTCTGTCTCAACTGGAGTCCATAGAAGCAAGCCCCCATCCTCCATTAAATGGGTAATCACAGATTTTAGAGGGCATAAACACTCTGGGTGTTTATTTGTTGAATTATATAGCTTTTCTCTGGATTTTCCATTTCAGGTGCTTGGGTGGTAATGGGACATTCATATAAGGATTATTCAGGTTCAGAAGAACGAAAGTCGAAAAAGAAATACATCTGAATTACTCTTTCAATAAGTAAAATATAGAAAAATTACTTTACAAGTATTGTGTGAAATGAATCTACCTGACATAAATTTTCACATCGATATCATATTTTTAGATATATTTGTTTCATGTAAATTCGTAGATGCAAGGAAGGTTGTATGTTAGATGCTGTACAGATCTTTAACCTAGTACAGTAGATTAGAGTCAAAAGTATTTGACTGTTGTAAAAAGGTCATACGGTACTTTCCATATGCTTACACAGTTGAAAATTGAAATATATTATTTCTATTGCAGACTCTCATTCTCATTCTCATTCAAGCTATATTTCATTATGTTGATGTCTAGTCTGTCCAATACTTTTGCTATATGATTATTCTTTTTTACAACATTTCATCATATGAATTTTGTATGAATTTTGTATACATTTTCTTTAGTCTGAATCCATTACACATATTTATTTAACTAAAATGTAAATTGAAGATACTGGCATGCAGGTATGCATATATAGCTTTATTCTCATCTTTCTCTCGCTGTAACTTCCAGAAATGCTATTTTTTTTCAATATTTACCCATTTCCTCTTCTTTCAACACTCATTTTACACCACCATCAGCATCATCCCACATCTATTTTACTTCCAGTTTATTGAGAGATAGAGAGAAAGAGATGCAGGGACAAAACGGAGAGGAACATTTAAGTTATGCACCCAGAAATGATGAAAGGATTTGGGCTGGACTGAAATAGCCATCGCGGGATTAGGGGAGGACTGTGCGGGAATGAGGCATGATGGATGAGGATGATATGGAGGGGTGAAACAATGTATAGAAATGCTCCCCACACATTCATCAATACTCATATATCATATTTCCAATGCTGTCTTAGTTTTTTCATCACAATCATAGGAGCTAAAGGGAGTTATCTTGGATGATATCGATGCTCCGATTTTTATCCAAGATACATGTATCTTAATATTTTCCTTACACGATTGTCTGTAGAAACCTTGCCTCCATTCTATGTTTTCTGAAATAAACCCCTTGACTATTGAATTCTGTCATTCACATAGCCTTAGTATAGGGACCCTCGGGTTCCTGTATGCAGTGGGTTAAGTTATCTGTATGCTGCCCTTGGTATTCTATGGTTCCTCTGTACTTTAATAGCTTGTATATATTCCTAGTGTAATACCACATATTAAGGTTTACTATATTATTATATTGGACCTAATGCAAAGTAAGAAAGTTTAGAAGAGAAATTATCATCCTAATTAAGTACATACTGTAAAGGTGTAATAGTTATGTGTATACATTATTCTGGTAGAAGATGTATGTTTCATATTGGAAAAAAAGAAGGTGGATTCCTGAATATTTAGAAGTATTGTCGGTTTTGTCTGCATCTTTGATGAGCAGAGTGGCGAAGGAAGAATGTCTCTTTCAACCAAGTGAGGAATGTCTCGCGTCAGACATTAACGTAGTTTGATCAGCAGCGGTAGCTCACTGCGATCCCGGGCTAACTCCGGCAAGATCTAACTCTCATCAGAGCTGTCACGGCTTTAAGAAATGATTTCGAATCCATCAATCGTGGCCTTGCAGAAGCGCCATTGGCCTTGGCACGACCTCATTTTTTCCCTGCCCCTTGTCTCTGACATACTGCACGTGTGAATCTATGCGGGTCGACGCATTCCTCCCTCCCGATTGCAAAACCTGCCGAAAATCCCTTGTCTAAACTGTCGCCGAAAAACCAAACAGAGTCATCACTTTTCACGCGAAGACATCTGGTAGGAATTTGGGAGGTTTTGAGATTTCTTCTCTTCCTCTTTTTTTTCCAAGGAGTTTTTCATATTTCTCTTCATATTTTAGGATAGGGGTCCAGGGAGAGGTGGTTGCAGAGATCTTGTTGGGAGGGATGATCAGTTGTAATAAGGAATATTTGATTGATAGATAGATAGATAGCATGATAGACAGGTATGGAAGAAAAGGACAATACCACATACCTAAAGAAGAGAAAATATTAGGACTTCAAGAAATGCAAGGAGAATGAAGAAGCATCCTGGGACAGAAGCCACTGTCGGTTAGATGCCAGAACTATTAAAAAGAGATCAATATGTCTTTGGAATTTGAATTTCATGATAGCCATTCAGCAGGAGGTTCTTATCCTTCAATGCTGAAGAATAGTATATAAAAAGTGAATATGACCTTGAGGCTACAGTCGATTCGACCCTGTTCTAGGTTCTGTGAAATTACTCTTTTCTGCGCAGAAGGCACAAACAATACTATTGGCAAAATTTGACAAGTTTCAGGTGTTGAGTTAGAGGATTAACAAAAATAAAGAGTTTGAACCTGTCATCATGAACTATGTAGAGAATTTTTGGCCTAGATAATATGTTATAAATGTAGTCAAAGGAACATCAACACTTTTAAATGATACCCTATTTCTTATACATGTGCATCTTTTAATGACCTACTCTCTAAGAAGAAACGAGTGTAACAGTATGTTCACTCGATTTTCACTCCCCCGGGAGTCACGTCAGTGATCACTTGTTTTGGGGTGAATATCGATTGATTTTAGAGTGCTCTCTAAGAAGAAAAGAGTGAATGTTCAATCTATTTTCACTACATTTTCACTCTCCAGAGGATTCATGTCAGTGATCACCCAATTTTTTTTAGAGAATATATTGCTGGTCATGTCTTGAAATATATATCTAGGAAAATTGTGGAGGGAATATACATGTAAGATGGAACACTGCACGTCCATGTTAAGAGAGAGCTTATAGAGGAAAGATGAAAGGATAGTGAAATCAGACAGATAAGAGATACAAGGAGCCAGACGGCAGGCAGGCAGACTGATAGTCAAATCACATTCAGTGATTGTAAGATTAATATGACCAGAATGAGCAGGTGAGATCGGGAATAAAGAGTGTATTCAGTTAGGCCGACAGACAGTCATTCTGCTTTCATTTCTGTGGATGTCTCATGTTCAATTATAACCAACCGAAGAATAGAATGAGACCTCTTCTTTCTGTTCAATCCCCTCTAATCATAAGAAGGTAGACTTGAATATAATATGATGTGATCATGCTTAGATCTTTGTAATATTAAAAAGAGAAGACAAAAAATGGTCTTTGTATACATTTTTTTACCAGTAAATTTCTGATAATTACACTCTTTTTTTTAGAAATCAAAAATACATAATCTATGCCTGCTATAAATTGTAATTAATTGAGAATAAGCTAGGGAACAAGTAGTACTTGATTCTTTGGGAAAGTAACCTTTCAGTACAAAACTTCTCTAAAGTTAGTGTCATAACATTCATGTGGATCCATGGGCGCGTTTATCTAGGCTTGCCACTAGATATGTACATATCGTACCCCACTATTGAACCCCACTATCATACCCCACTATACGATCGTGATTTGCGGGATGTCGCGTTTATCGACTCTTCACGATTCACAATAAAGGCTTTGTGTCTGCCCAACTGTTTTGACCCGGGAAGCAGACAGTTTCTCGAAGGTCAACTTCACACACATGCTTGTACACAACACCTGGGTGGTCCTATTTGTATGTGAGGTTCAAAACAGCTTTGCGTTTATCGATCTCTCAGAAACGTGATTCTGGCTGTATGTCACATTCAAAACACACCTTTTTGCGTCTTTAGATATGCCCATATCTAAAGCCCTTTAAAAAAGACTTTGCGTTTATCAACTTCTAAATTTGCCTGAAAGACGTTTGAGAAACCTGATTCTAGCCAAAAATTTGGTAGATAAACGCAACCTATATCTCATGATGATTGTAAAACAGGAGCTGTAGCTACCAGTTCTGTGATGAAACTATGGAGATCTTATATCTCCATGATGCAACTGTCCTTCTGGCTCTCAAAAGAGGAAAATAGGCGCGTCTTCATCATCTCAAGATTCGACCTCAAAACTTGAAACTTGACCTTGAGAAATTAGCTCGAGATATTGTGCTCAGCGCTCGCCGCCGCATAGTGCGAGTTTTCGGTCTGGTGAAGACGCACCATAAAAATAGCTGGATATTTTGCAAACTATCCCAAGATATCTTGGAATGACAATCCCAACCAAATATCCCGCTAATTGCAACTTTGGGCTGATGAAATTTGCGATCGAGACAGTTCAAATAGCGGGATATTTGGCAATCTCAAGCTAGTGAAAACAGGCCTTTTGAGATACTTGTCTTCATCTAATTTCTTTTCTTTGTTTGGGTTTAAACAAGTATCATTTCCTCATCCCCACAATGCAATGTCTTTCTCACTTCTGTCAGCATAACATCTGTCTGTTGCTCAAGGGGTAGATCGGCAGCTATTCTGTAGATGGATCCTGCCATTTCTTATTCCAAACTTGGTCCATCCATCCAGGGGGGTGTTTCACAAAGATTTGAAGTCAAAGTTAACTCTAAGTTGGACTTAAATATTATGGAGAGCCATTTGTAGCCTTACAATAAAATATATTCAAAAGCAAAAATTCAAGTATTTTAGACTTTTCATAAATTCCACATCAAGAACATAAAATCTCCCATTATAATAGAAAATATGAATGATATTAATCAACATTTTATGCCTTTTAAAATAACTTTTACAAAATATTTTCAAGGATGCTAATGGCTTTCCATAACTTATAAGTCCAACTTAGAGTTAAGTTTGACTTAGGATCTTTGTGAAACACCCCCCAGGCTTCTTGGTGCGTGTGCAGGTCGGTCGGTCCGTCTCGAAAGTAGGGTAAGCCAATTGGCTGAGATGTGTGGGGTGGTTCTACTCGCCCTGTTTGTATACACATCAAGTGACCCAGCCTCCACCTTGGTGACATACAAGTCAGCCTGCTAATCTGCTATGGGAACACACTTCATACCAGTGTTTAAGTGAACGTTTCAAAGTGGAGTCAGTCTGCTAATCTGCTATGGGAACACACTTCATACCAGTGTTTCAGTGAACGTTTCAAAGTGGAGTCAGTCTGTTAATCTGCTATGGGAACACACTTCATACCAGTGTCTAAGTGAACGTTTCAAAGTGGAGTCAGTCTGTTAATCTGCTATGGGAACACACTTCATACCAGTGTCTAAGTGAACGTTTCAAAGTGGAGTCAGTCTGTTAATCTGCTATGGGAACACACTTCATACCAGTGTTTAAGTGAACGTTTCAAAGTGGAGTCAGCATTTTAATCTGAAATTTTACATGCAGGGACACTGTTTCTACCTTCCTGTCTACGTTATAGTGAACCACAGTTAATGTTTCAGTTTGCATTTTAAAGCCTGGTCAAGTCAATTTAGTCTGGTAATCTGCTATGCGAAGTTGCGAACTCAGTTTCTACCCAGATTTGAATGCACCTTTATCAGTGTTTAAATGTATGTTTCAAAGTCTGATACAAGTGAAGTAATCTGCTAGGGGAATAGAGTTTCTCCCCAGGTTGATTGTTCCCCCATCAATGTTTTGATGAATGTTTCAAAGGTTTGAAATGCATCAAGTGACCCAGCCGGCAACCTGATGACATGAAAGTCAGCTTGGTATTCTGGGAACACAGTTTCTACTGGTGTTTGAATGAACCCCTATCAATGTTTAATGTTTGATGACAGTGATGATGATGATGATGATGATGATGATGGCAGTTATGTATGTTGGTGACGGCGAATGGTAATATAAAAAAAATGGTTATAACGTTGATGATTGAAATTAATTGTTGATGATTTTCTAGACATTTTACAGATTTTGAGCTTGTGAGAAGTACAACATCCCTCCAAACTATAGTTGATGAGTTGAATGTTGACATAATTATAGGCTACATCAACCATAATTTCTTGATCAAAGTATTTTGGGGGTTTTAGCAGGATAGGGGGCGATGCTTCAATTCTTTTCTCTTCCACTCTCTCTGCCTTTTACCTCTTCAGCTTTGTTATTCCAAACATTATGATGTCGCTTCCGGTCTACAAATCTGCAGTTTTCCAGATTTTCTGATTATTCTATCACTGATTGTCTATCTTTACTTTTGGTATTGGTATTTATTTTCCATATCACAATGTTAAAAAAAAGGAAAAGAAAATGCATTTACATAGTAAAGTCAATGGTATAGTGAATAGCTGGATAACCCATTTAGCTTTGTTAGTATAACAAAACTGTTCTTCCCTGGGGTCCAGGAAATCAAGATAATAACAGTTATTCTAGAACAAAGAGAATAACAATACAACATAAAATAAAATAATTTAAATACTGGTACATATAAAAACCTAACACATACCGTATTAGAGAAGCATAGACTTCATACCGTACTTCCTTGGCTCATGTCTATGGGAGCACTGTGGTGTAGTGTTTCATCTAATGATTGCAGTTATGTATGTAGATAATGATACTGGTTATTATGTTGATGATTGAAATTAATTGTTTATGATGTCACCAGTAAGTAGACCATTTACAGAATATGAGCTTGTGAGAAGTACAACATCATTCAAAACAATAGTTGATGAGTTAAATGTTGACATAGGCTATATCCTGTAACTTCTTGAGCGCATTTTTGGGTTTTTGCCAGGATAGGGGCGATGCTTCCATTCTTTTCTCTTCCAATCTCTCTGCCTTTTACCTGTTCAGTTTTGTTGTTTCAAACATCATGATATGATGATGTTGCTTCCAGTCTATAAATCTGCAATTTTCCAGATTTTCTGATTATTTTATCACTGATTGTCTATCTTTACTTACTAGGCTCATGTCCATTGGAGCACCGTGGTGTAGTGTTTCATCTGTTACTTATCAGTTCTGCAGATCATTGCCCTCACGTCCATAGACAAGGCATTTCATCTACATCTGCCTCTCTTCTTGCTGGGTGTGCTTGTATGGTTACCATATGAACAACTCTGGATATTAGTTATAAGAAATGATGTCACATTTTCATTTGGTTTAATAGGTGTTGTTGTTGGTTTTATTTGTGGCGTTCAGTCAGCTTTGACTATTTACGCCTGATCTAGTTTTTTAAGTCTTGTCAAGGTAGTTGAGTCGTAATGCAATTTAATAGGACATGAATGTGAAATACATGTATGAGACCTGTGCAAGAAACTGAACAGTGGGTCATATCATATGATGCCTCTCTGTCTCCTGTAATTATGTAGCAATACAAACTTTTTTTTTCAAGGATAGAAAAAAAAAGCTGTCTATTAACATTGAGTACCTGTGATTACCCAGTCATTGAATACATAGACAAATGTGACACTTTGACTAAATTTTAAAATTTGTCTCGACGATACCTGAAAATGTAGCTTATGTTTGAACAGTTGATATATTGAAATGAGCATTGAAATGTCATTTTTCTGGTCAATTGCCAAGAACAAAAATGGGATTAGCACTCCACCAATCTCGAGATGAAAAGTTCCTCACGACGGTTTTGGAGTAGTTCACAGAAAATCTGGGAGCCATATGATGAATTGTGGCAAAGAAAGTCTGGAGTGGTCCCGGTTATGACTTGACCCGTACTACTTGTTTTCTTTAGATGTACGATAGAATAACAATCACTTATATGATGAACTTTGCCCAATCAGACGGCTGCAAACCACCTGGTGTCGGAGCGAAATAACTATAACAACGATCAAAGTCAAGTGTGGAGCCGCACTTGTTCATTTATTTGATAATGTGCAGTTAAGTCAATAGCCACTGATTACTTCTTCTTGATCTCCCTGTCAAATGGTTTTGGGGGAAATTTCATTCATAATTTTTAATTTAATGAAATGAATGGACTTGATATCAATTTGATTGCACTGATCATTGTTCAAAAGAGAGAAATATGATTGATTATTTATTGACAAATCAGTTCTAAACCTTTACTGCTTTTGTAAGCTTTCCTGAAAGTGTTCTTGTGATGAAAATGAGGAAGATAAGGAAAGAAAGAATGTGTGTAAAACTTGAAAATTGGAGACTATGTTGGACTGATTAAAATACTAGTTATATTGATATTCATGATTTTATCTAGTGCCTAATACATCCACAATGTCTATAAGTGCTTTACAGAAATACCATTACCCTGGTCATCAGGTTCAAGCTAGCCAGAAAACGTTGTAGTAGCAAGTTTAGATTGTGTAGAGATATAATATATCTTTGATGATAAACTCAATTCAGAGATCACATCATAACAAAATTAAGAAATATTGTCTATTTTTGGACAATATCTTTTAATAAAGAACTTCCTTCATATTGAGATAGACTAATTGGTCTAAATTTATAAAGGTGTCATTGATTTACAAATCCACTGCTTGTATCCTATTCTCAACTGTTTTATTTGCCTAAAGGCATCTCCTTCATCGTCTGGCGGTCTTGAAAGTTGTAAAAGGAAAATATCAGAAAAAGTAGAATCTGTTCTGAATCAAAGAATTTATTCTTCTCCACAATGAAGAAGAAACTGCAAAGTATTGTTCATTGCTTCACCCATTCTTACAACATAATCACCATGGCAATTAGAATATCAGTTTGTATGTGTTTCCTCTCAGAAGGCTACATTAGAACATGAACTTGATATGACCTTCTGAGCCACGCCTGCGTTCGTCCGTCCGTCCGTCGGCCAATTACTCATGGCCATTCCGACCTCCCTCCGGCCTTACCAATCAAAAGTGTGAATTAACTTGAGAAAACAAATATTCCAAACTGCTTCCGTCCACTTTTTCATCCCCCTAAATTAGAACTTCATGATGTATTAATAGGATGGTGCACAGCTATTGAGTGTAGTAAATCTAGTCAAAAGTCATTAAAGTAAAATGCACTGTACAATTTGATTCGATTATCATTTACAAGCAGAAATTGCAGATTGCATTGTTGTATTTTCGCTTTAGTGGCATTGATAGCGGTAAGTAATAATTAAAAAAGGGGGAGTGAGGAGTTACATCTCTATTAAGTTCTATGTCAATCCCAGATGGAAAACTGAGTGGGAAAAGACTTTGAAAAACAAGTTCATTGCCTTTATATGTTCCTTATTTCCAAGCTCAAATTGTGGCTTTGGTTGTGAGAGGGTTAAAGCCATCAGGGCGTTTCCTCATCTTGCTATTATCTCCTATTATCCTTCCATCTTTAATGGGAACCAGACCGACTTCCGCAAACATGCATGTGGCCATGTAACCATTGTCTCAACAATTGTCTTAAGGGTCGTGATGGACGCATTTAAAGAAAGCATAAGAAATGGAATTGACTGTCAAAAGAAGTTGATAATCCTCCCCAATTTGCCAGGAAATTTACTTCCAGGCTTTACCCAGTATTGCGTTACTTACTACAGGAAGAGGGGACATAAATGGGTGACTAGGGTACACCAATTTTATCTCTTTATTGCCCCCATGAGGATCAACGCCGGCGTTCACAGGCAAAGTATCAGCGTTCAGAAGTTCATGATTGTTTGTGGTGTGCGTTGCAAAACTGGCAAACAGTATCATATTCATAAATGAAAGAAATTATGCGGTTATTGTGCTCTATTTGGAGGAATATTAATAATGAAAGCTAAAATTGAATTGACACACAGTCTCCCCTAATATCCAGTCATACCTATTTTAAATCATCAAATATATTTTAAATCATCAAACATTAATGTTCATTTTTCGCTCGTATCCGAATTCTATAAAAATTCCCCTTTTACATTAATTTTAACTTGCTAACATTTTATTCAATGATCTTAATCATCAATGAAATTCTTTGTTTGTTTCTCCTACTCTTTACTCTAGAGAGGGGGGGGGAGAGAGAGAGAGAGAGAGAGAGAGAGAGAGAGAGAGAGAGAGGGGGGGAGAGAGAGACAGAGAGAGAGACACAGAAAGAGAGAGAGGGAAGGGAATGGTAGCTGTCACATCCCCTTTCTTAATTTCTTTAAGAAAATTGTTTCTCATGAATCTTGCCTGCATTTTGGTTAGTAATGCCCCCCCCCCTCCCGCCCCCATTTTATATATTTTAGCAATGCCTTTCCTAGAAAGTGTTAAAATATTAAATTTGTTATGGTATAAACTCAATTCACATATTGATATTGTTTTCTGAATAAAAGGAGAACCTAATACCTAGGGTTCCAATAAGACAACATTGGCAGCCTGTTTTTACTTTTTCCTAAGCATAGGTATAATGAGGGTCCAGGAGTTGAGGAGGCAAGGGTGTCCTAGAGGTAGGAGTGATGTTACTAGATGTACGGAATGCAAGGGAACATTGAGTAGCTGCGAATATGGGAGGAGTTGTATCAATTTTCTTCCATAGTGCCTCTCTCTTTTGTTCTCTTGTTCTTTTTATGGATGGGCCATTTATTTTTGTAAATATTTTTTTCTCGGGGGAGGGGGATACATGCCCCTTCCCCATAGCTGCACCAATACATGTAAGTGTATCAGTTATTGAATGAACCTCACAACATGTGGGTGAATTACTTTATTAGTCCTCGGGTAAATGTGATTAAGCAAAAGCAAAGTGTGCTAAGGGAAAAAGAATCATGCTTCACTATCGCCAGCGCCTCTAGTAATAATACCTCATTAGGGCTGTATTCAGGGGTCTTTCCCCTCTGTGAAACTTATTAGGGGTGCACTATGTTCTAAGAAAGTCAGTTCTGTCCTTTTTTGAAAGTTTAAATGCAATTCACATTATAGTAACATTGATTTTCTTCCATTGATTTTTTTTCTTCAAATTTATGAAATATTTGCATAACATAAGCATAATTTCAAGAGACTGGTGAATTTGTTTGAAAAGGAAGAAAATGTACATACCTTTAAACTGAATTAATTACAAGTTTTGTGATTTAGATTTGAGTTAGCACAAATGTACGAAGAGGCAAAAAGGCAGATTGTTGCTCTCTCTAGAGCAACAACTTAAATAGATATTTAAGTAAAATATGTGATTTCTTATTAATTATAAATCTGTTAATATGATAATTGACTAATGGTAGTGACATTTAAAAAAATAGACAAAATAAAGGGATAAAAGAGTAAAGTCATATGGGACACATACAGAATTGCTCTTTAAAGAGTACTGACAAATCCATTCATCTGTTTAGAGATGTAAGGACTTTAACTCATATAATTTTAGCACAGCATTAACAACCTTCTGGGTCCAAACAGACGATATATATCTTAATGAATAAAATTACACAAAAAAGCAGCAAGAAATACATTGACAAGTGTACGAACATCAGTCATACCTAAACTTTCTCTCTCTCTCTCTCTCTCTCACTGTCACATTTCCTCCACTTCTCAAATCTGATTTTTGGCTTGTTGTTCGGGGGTTGGCTTGAGGAAATTCAGTTTGGTTAGGGCGTCGGGGCAGGAGGGGTAGTCTGTGAGAGAATGACACAAGCCGAGGTAATGTGTGGCATGAGTCAGGGGACATAATGGCTCCGACAGAGCTTACCGATAGTACGGCAGTGTGGAACAGACACTGCCAGTTGGTCTCGTAAAAATGCTGTGGTTTTCAGGGAAATAACAATAAGTGCATTAAGATATAGATATCCCTCATTTTGGGGTACGTCTGATGACATCCCTCCTCTCCTTCCCTTTTTCTTGAATCACGCAATGTTAATCTAAATAAGATTTTTATAAAGCTCTTATTGTCTTTTTTCTTTTTGTTTTGCTGGTTCATTTATATTTATTTCACATCTATTTTTTCCCGTCCACTTTTTGTCACTTTCTCTCTTTCACTCTCTCTCTCGTTTTCTCTCTCGCTCACTTTCTCTCTCTCTCTCTCTCACTTTCTCTCTCTCTTTCTGTCTTGCTTGTAAGAGCTCAAGTAGAAAATAGTAACTTTCCTTGATATATGGTTCTCTCTTTCTCCCATCTCCCTCTCAATTTCTGTCTGTATGTCTGTCTGTCTCTGTTTCTATCTCTCTCTCTCTATCTCTCTGTTATACTAACCATTTTAAATAGTACTTTCACATACTTTCCATTTCCAACACAGCGCCAAATTTGGGCTTAATAAAAAAGAACTGTTTGGATGGATACATCAGTCAGTTGGTTTTCGTCACGATCATTAGCTTCATTAAGTAGACTAAAGATGATTCAGTATTTTATTTGAAGTCATTATAGTAATGTATGTTTCCTCTATCTCGCCCCCTTTCTCTCTTTCTTTCTTCCTCTCTTTTTCTTCTTTCTCCATCCCCCAAGTAAAAGTATATCATATTATATAATGCATCTGCTCTTTATTTATTTTAAGAGCTTCTTTGGAATAAAGAAATATATTTACAGTAACTTTTCAGGATATATTTTTTTGGTATGTCAATATCCCTATTAAATAGTCGTTCATTTTTTCTCTATATCTAGAAAAGAATAAGACATGGACTTTCAAAATTGAAAAAACTCAATATTGTAATTTAAGTGTTTTGTGGCATGAGACTTTTGCATATCTCAACCACATTCTAAATATGCAACAGTTTCTATTTTTACTGTATTCCTCTATTTAAAGAACAGTCATCATGAAAAAAATTCCTTCCTCTTCCTTGTACTCTTATATATGAAATCAAACAGTCTGTTATAACAAAAATGATGACACATTTGTAGGTCTTCGCTTAACTCATAAGCCTTAATCACAGCACATCTCCTATATTCCTCAAATTGGGCACACCCAAGTCATATGACAAATGTACACCTATTGAAATGAGTGGCACATTTGCACCTATGATTACAACATTGGTCTCTCTGCATTCTACACCTGTTTGAAGTTATTACTCCACAACCCAAGCAGGCAAAACATATTTCTGTCGTGTTCAAAACAGGAAGAGTATTTTAAAATTATCTATGTGAAGTATCATTATAAGTAGCAATGATATGCTTTTGCAGTTGTATATAATGCTATTGTATTTTCATTCATTTTATAACAGTAAATACTTGCTGAGATCTAGAAACAACTTGTTTTAGCAATTACGAAGCCATGGTGAGATATTTGTAATTTGCTGTAGCGAGAAAGCATTTAAAGCTCTAGTACTAGTTTAAAATTGACCCACCCCCCTCAATACAGAGTTTTCTTGGACAGTGATCTGGGGATGTAATTGAAAGAAGCTCCCGAGGTATGCTTTTTCTCATTCTTAATTAGTGAAGAAATACATTTCAATTATCCTACCTTGGAGATTTAACGCAAACCAGATACTCTCTCTCTCTCTCTCTCTCTCTGTGACTCTTTCTGACTCTCTCTGACTCTTCTCTTTTATAATTTCTTTCCCCCTCCCTCCAACTTCCTTCTCTCCTTTTCTGTCTCCCTCTGCTCCCCCCCCCCACCCTGTCTCTCTCTCTCTCTCTCCCTCTCCCTCTCTCTCTCTCTCTCTCTCTCTCTCTCACTTTCTCTCCAACTCGTAAAGCAATGACAAGGCACATATTGGTGGATTTTTTTTAGAGGGACAGTTTACTTTAATTAACCTGACATATGTCCACTGTTTAATCCCTTCCTGCAGTAAAAGATACAGGAAACCTGTAGGTAATTGCAATTGATATTGTCACATCAGGCCTGTTCCTCCTATGTATACCTGGCCCACTTACCTCAGATGATATGAAAATTAACAAGCAAAGCAAGAGGAACAGCAGCACATTGAGCTTATGAAGAGAGAGGGCGAATGGTAAAGATGACAGGAAAACATCAACCCCCCCCCCCCCACACACACACTTTGCCGTAGATCGTGTCAATTATTTGAGGCGGATGCACAGAAAGAAATAAGGCAAGATATTGTGTAAAAATCCTCTTCTGTGCGAATTATGATGTTTAATGAGCAATGTGTATGATTTATCTTGTTAACATATTTGATAATGAGTCACAACAGTCAAGGAATGAATCAGTCAATTTCAATTATATCAATTAGCATCTTAAGAAAAGTATCAATGTTTGTGAAAATCTTAATCTGCATCCCTGCCTGTACATTGTATTTGCTTCCATTCTCTGCGGTCATGTTCCCTACAGCGTTTCCAGTTAATCTTGAGATCCGCCCCATCGTTCAAAAAGCGCTAATCCTTAAATCTTGGGAAGGGGCTCCCAAGACTCTACCGTATATCCCCCTTTCCCCCCGCCCCTGTGCACCCTGCCTAAAGCTATAAGCTACTTTGCAAATCCAAGTATAAACCGTGATGTTCGATATTTAATTCATGCTTATGAACTACTTCCCTTAGGTAGGAACCATGCCACTGCATGCGCAGATGGGTATCGGTTATTTGTTTTTTGTTTTGTGGCCGCCCAAAGTTTATTTTGAAATGACACATCTTGTTCTCTTTAGGAGATGAAGAGGAAAGAGGATGGGGATCCTCACCAATGTGGTCCCATTTACACTTGACATGCTAAACCTCCTCAAAATACCATTGTGGTGCAATTTTGCATGTAACTAATGGCAATAGGCCCCCTTTTTTTGGGGGGGGGGATGGGGTTTGGTAAAAACATACTTGTGGCCATTATGCCTACACTGGGTTAAAAAGGTCTAGAAATATTAGCAATCTTTTTTTGTTGCTGTGGCTTTAACAAAAAAATGTTCTAGTTGGGTCTGAACAGGCCTTTATAAATTGGCAAAAAATAGTTATGGTACTCTTTTGGCCATTCAAAAGAAAGAAAGAAAAAAATGATTTAGCTATATATTTGTTTTTCTTGTGTAAGGCGTCAAAGTAATTGGCACACAGATAACAAATTGTTCAAATTATTGCATGGTCGGGGAATGTATCAATCACACATTTAAGTCATCAGATTTCATTTATTTTCAAACAATTCAAATCTTTATAAAGCATTTTATTTGATAACAAGATTATGAACAAGAGTTTTCCCACATCAGTGAATTATCAGTTTAAAACCATGGGCCTAAAATGTGTCAACGCGTCTCAAAGGAACCGCTTTTGCTCTGGTAGTAAATAAAACACTGTCGTATGATTCCATTGAAAGAGAATGAAATAAACAGGAAATGCCAGAGAATGGTTTGGTTTTATGGCTGTATTTCATGAGTATTTAGACATGACTGTCAGTTTGATGTTTGTTACGATCCAGTTGTAGGCAAGATTCCATGCTGTTCAAAGAGTGTTCGACCCAGAAAAGTGGGACAACTGTTTAGAGGAAGCAGTATGATATCTAAGCGTGACTCTGCTTGAAACAGTATAATAAATAAATAAATAAATAGATCAATGAATGATTGAATAAAATGAAGAAATAAATATCTAAATAAATAAATGAATCATCTGTTCAGAGCCATAAAGGCATTTAACCATATATAGATTTATTAAAGTGTGATGACACCCATCAGGCAATAATCATACAGTTCTACCTTCGTTTTAAAGCTGTTCTCAATCAATTCTTTTGATTAAGTTTAAAATCTACATGTCATCTTAAAGACGGAAGGAAGCCAGATATATAGCACTAGGTTAAAGAAAGAAATGATATTTTATTTCTGTACATTTCCTTATATACTGTCTTGCAGTGCCAAGGCGGAACATAGGATTTAATCAAGATTAATTAGCGCAATTATCTGTCTTCCACATCTAAATTTAGCCCCCGTAGTATTACACCTGGTCATTATACGCAAAGGCCAAAATTAGCACCTTCCACCCTGAAGTATAAATACCACAGAGATGGCCAGATGTTGTACCACTGTCCACTTTGGTTGACCTGCAATGCAAGCGGTCAAGAAGAATGAACCGATCCCACCTACATGTACCTCTCATTGCCAACAATCCAAGATTTAGTTCAATTTCCTGACCAAAGGAATGTTTAGTACCTAGTTGTCCGTCAAGTTTACCAAACCGCAAGATAATTCTTTACTGTTCTTTGAATCACATGTGATGTTTAACTTTTTAACTTTTTAACTTTGTATTGTATCAGTTTAAAGTTTAACTGATTAACTATTATTAAAAGTTAAAAATTATCTACTGTTAATTAGGAAATATGAATATTTTCAATTTTTATCAATTCTAATGATCGATCACTTGTTTAATCATGGTGATGTTCATATCATAATAAATTAAAGTTCAAAGGAATTTTTAAACAAAGACTCAATTTTGGCAAAGTTTCTGTAAGTATTTACATTTAAACATTGCCTGGAGACCTGCAGTTGCCATGATCATATTCTTCTATTCTGTGTCACTTCAATGCTTTTTGTTCCCATTGTCAGCTTTCATATATTACTTTATGCTATGTTAGGAAGGCCTTAGGCAAGCCCTTACTGTGACCAAACCTTCCATTCAATCAGTATATATGAATGCAATTAAGATACAAATCTCTTTTGAATTCATTAAATTATTTCCTTAAAGGTATTGGTTCAGATTTGAACTATAATATACGGTATATATATATATTTTAAAAGTTAGTGTCTCTTCTTTCTATGAATTTCCTACATTAAGTTAGCTATAGCTTGTTCAAAAAAATTCTGATAATTTGAATATACTTTCTGAATATAACCTTTTGTTAGAGTATTATGTAGTAGGATTATGGATTTTGATTTGAATTTTTTGTTCGTTTACAGATCAATTTATTTTGAATGTTCATGGTTGAAAACACAATATTTGCTAATATCGATGCCAGTAACTTTTATGATCCATCATAAACAGGTGGTCATTTCATATCTTAAAATCTAATGCATATCCCTCTGTAGCATTCATTGTAATATCATTTTTTTTAAATAAATCTTATAGAGAATACCTTTAAGCTTAATGAGCAATTTGTTACATCTGGTGTATGGTGGCGGGCGACCCATGGTAAGGATCACAAGCCCCCCTGCAGGTCATGGGGGGCACCATGAAACCTGATCGCACAGTACGCCCCTCCGACACCTTGCACCTAATTTAGAGCAATTAAACATTTCCTGGGGGAACCGGTCCGCCCATTTTCATGACGCGCCAGACACCAGACTCGCTGCTCGCACTCGCTACTCCTTCTTTTCTGCTTTTATTCTTCTTCTTCTTCTTCTTCATGCCCTGTTTTTTTCTTTCTTGGCCCTGCCCCACTTTTTGTTTAATTGATCTAAAAAACAAAGGTTATGAGCAGACTTCCCATTCTGTAAATCATGTTTTTTCCACCTTCCTAATCTGCAATGTGTATTGTTAAAATAGTTTTATGGGAATAAAATTATCTGATCTGTTATATTTTCGTCTTTGAATTTCTGTGCAAATTCATGATGAATTTAAGGCTAACTTTCTCCTAATGTTTAATAGAAGGATAGCTCGTAAATCTCTATGACCCTACCAAAAACTTAATATCAAATGTAAATGGACCACCAACATTAATGATAATCCAGAATGTATTGTGCTTGTATCATTCTCCTCTCTTTGAAGGAGGAATGGTTGACTCTTCCAGTCAAATCTAAGAGATATACCCCTCTTATTATTGCAAGCAATATTTTCTTACAAAGCTTGCTGATTTTCAAACTATAGGCCTATTCTATTTCATTGTAAAGCATATTGTTGGCATAGTTGATGACAGTAAAAGTCAATATAATTTTCTTAAAGTTAAAACTTGCCAACAAATGTAATAGCTGAATTCAAATTTCTTTAAATGATGTTAAAATCTTTCAATGGATTGAAAAACAGGTACTAATGGCTTACAGGAATCTGAATATGCATTTCCCAAAGTTTGCTGTGATAGACAAAGTCTGATTATATCACACATTCAATGTTTTAATACTGTGACCTAAATGGGATAAAATACTTGTAAACTCCCAGTAGAATTATGTGAAGTGTAATAGTATTGTGACTGTGAGGAACGCATCGATTCCGAAGAGAGGCAAAGTTTGAGAAGAGTATAGATATAGCCTTAATTCTCTCCTCCCAGTCAATCAGTTTTAATTGGTGATCTGGTGATTGGTGATTGGGGTAATAATCACACGTTTACACAATGAGTCACCCAGGAGGGAATACACCAAGATAAGGATCTGGGGTTTTATTAACACAATTACTCCCAAGACAACGAGTGGGATGACAACATACTAAAGGCATTAGGACCCTGGGGAACAAACAGGTCAAGCATCATCTTAGTCAAGAACAAAAACTGATTAAAAGAAAAGAAACAAAAAGGAAAAGAAAAGAAACAGAAATAACAATTTGTAGAGGGACATGGAGACAGAGAGAGGGGGAGAGAGAGAGAGAAAGAGAAAGAAACAGAAATACAAATTTGTAGATGGACATGGAGACAGAGAGAGAGAGAAAGAGAAAGAAACAGAAATACACATTTGTAGAGGGACATGGAGACAAAGAGAGAGAGAGAGAGAGAGAAAGAGAGAAAAAAAAAAGAAATACAAAAATCGTAGAGGGACATGGAGACAGAGAGAGAAAGAGAAAGAAAAAGAAAGAGAAAGAAAAAGAAAGAGAAAGAAAAAGTAAGAGAAAGAAAAAGAAAGAGAAATAAAAATTTGTAGAGGGACATGGAGAAAGAAAAAGAGAAAAAAACAGAAATACAAATTCGTAGAGGAACATGGAGACAGAGAGAGAGAAATAGAAAGAGAAAGAAAGAGAAATACAAATTTGTAGAGGGACATGGAGACAGAGAGAGAAAAAGAAAGAGAAAGAAAGAGAAATACAAATTTGTGGAGGGACATGGGGAGACAGAGATAGAGAAAGAGAAAGTAACAGAAATACAAATTTGTAGAGGTACATGGAGACAGAGAGAGAGAAAGAAAAAGAAACATAAATAAAATGTGTAGAGGGACATGGAGAAAGAGAGAGAAAGAGAGAGAGAGAAAGAGAAAGAGAAAGAAAGAGAAATAAAAATTTGTGGAGGGACATGGGGAGACAGAGATAGAGAAAGAGAAAGTAACAGAAATAACGGTAGTGAGGAAAATCGTAACGCAAAGTGAATGCAATTATTTTTCACTACCGTCACTTCGTGAAAACAGTGACGATTTGTAGAGGTACATGGAGACAGAGAGAGAGAAAGAAAAAGAAACATAAATAAAATTTGTAGAGGGACATGGAGAAAGAGAGAGAAAGAGAAAGAGAAGGAAACAGAAATAAAAATTTGTGGAGGGACGTGGAGACAGAGAGAGAAAGAGAAAGAAATTGAAATAATAATATGTAGAGGGACATGGAGACAGAGAGAGAGAAAGAGAAAGAGAAAGTCAAAGAAACAGAAATACTAATTTGTAGAGGAGTATGGAGACAGAGAGAGAGAAAGAGAAAGAAACAGAAATACACATTTGTAGAGGGACATGGAGACAGAGAGAGAGAAAGAGAAAGAGAAAGAGAAAGAGAAAGAAACAGAAATACTAATTTGTAGAGGAGTATGGAGACAGAGAGAGAGAAAGAGAAAGAAACAGAAATACACATTTGAAGAGGGACATGGAGACAGAGAGAGAGAAAGAAACAGAAATACAACTTTTAGAGGGACATGGAGAGAGAGAGAGAGGGAGAAAGAGAAAGAGAAAGAAACAAATACAAATTTGTGGAGGGACATGGAGACAGTGAGAGAGAAAGAGAAAGAAACAAAAATTCAATTTTGAAGATGGACAGAGAAAGAGAAATAAAGAGAGAAAGAACAGAGAAACAGGAACAATTTTTACCCATGAAAAACTAAGACGATGATGACGATAGCAGAGTAATTAACGTGTTTATAGCTTCAAGATAAATAGATTAATAAAAGTGTATACGCCTAGCTGTAGGGTTTGATTCTTTCAGGAGGTTCGATAATAGTGGAGGGAGTATATAACTGTATCTTTTCATGTATCTTGAAACAATTATCAGTTCCTTTATAAATTCTGTGTTTCCATGCAGGACAATTATAAACTATACATTACTTTGGGAGAGAGATTGAGCTTTATACTGCATATTACAGCAAAAATACTATTTAAAACAGTTGTACTAAAATGTTTGTATGTTTTTCTTTTGTGCACTAGAGAACTGTGAGACATATGTACAAAACTACACAAATCAGTGTATGAAAGCAAAGTTTCTTTATCTGTCTTTCTTTCTGCCATGATATTCAATTATGAATTTGTACATTCATTCGTTCATTGTTCTACTAATGCTGATTTGCATTGGGGGTTTCTCTGCAATGCAAATCAACCTGGGACTTCAAAGTTGTTCTCTTGCATAATGCTATCCCACACTTTGCTAGTTCTTACTTGGCACCAACTACAATTCTTTTTCTTTTGTACATAATTATAGCATTACATATTGTGTCCCTTCCGATGATCATCCGACGCTACAGCTGTGTACTTATGAAGTCATGACACCCCTGTAAACTCATGTTTGTCAATTATCGTACGACGAACTGAAAAATAACAGGTGGAGATTTGAATTGTTGGATGCCCAGTGAAGTTTCTCTGCATTTTGAGGCATAGAAAGAGGGTAGAAACATGTATGATTGAGTAATTGAGACGAGAAGTAGACAGAGATTGAGAAATTTGAGAAAGTGTAGGATGAATCATTAATGTTTTATCGGCCCCTCTTGTTCTGTCCTTGCCATGGTTCAGGGATTAAAGCGTGTTTGTTTATCGCTTCGTAAAAGAACTTTTTAATTGTCACGCTGTGGAAGTTTTTGATGTCCTAACCAGGAAGTGAAAGGTCGTAGAGGTACATTTGCATCTTGGCATGGGGTACAAACCCAAGCAGGACACGTGTTAGGATGGGCGGCGCTGCAGTCACGATTGGCACCCATCCATCCCTATGAATGGCTGCATCCTTGCGGCAGAATGAAGCAGGGAGCGAAGGGGGAAGGGGGAAGGAAACACCACATGAATACACTGGCTGATGGTTACCATGGATATGGCTGATTTTACTCGAGGTGGCGCCTGCATGGAACAGTTGTCACACGCCGCTGTTTGTGTTTTCGCCTCTTTTGGTAGAGTTTGTCACCCACCATTCTCTATCTCCTCTCTGCTTCTTCACCTTTTCTCTATCCGGGTTGGATGGTTTTCCAACCTTTTTTTAATTCTCCAAATACTGTTTTCAGTTCTGTCAATTAGCTCCTTCCTCTTTACTTGGTAAAAGTACTATAGTTTTATCATCCAGTGTCCTTCCATAAACGTGAACAAAAATCTGTTCATGTCTCATTGTTCAAATAAAAGTATGACAAAATACGCACCTGTACTGGTTACTTTTTTGACACAAGTGCTTGTTTCTCTGTCAGACCAAGTTGATTTTACACATGGATACTGTTACTCCTCTGTTCAAGTTTTGTTTTCCAATTTACACAATGGTTTGTTCACTTAGTCCCTTGGGCTTAAGGTTGCTAAAGATCTCTAGGCTCAATATAATGAATGGTGATTTTGAGCTGGACAATATTTCTTAAGATATGTTTTTTTTTAGCGCTACTGTACTTTTTGGTGAATACATTTTTTAAGGGGTGACCTTATATACATTCCAAGAATTTTTCACAACGTTCATTTCACACTGTACACTCTTAAATTTCTGTAAGCATTAGTTTAGGGTCTATCAAAAGTGTCAATATTTTTACCAACCAGTACTGCTGCTATTGTTTCAGCCCACAAGACTGACAGTGTTGATCTGGCAGGCCTTCTGAAAGTTACGGCCCATGCATTCAGATATGCGATTCCACTGTGTTTTTATCAAATATTTAAATGAATGGCAACTTAGCTCTACAAAGATCTTACTGAGCTCAATGTTATATGATACAGAAATATGAAGCATATTACATTTACATCATTAGGGAGGGTTCACTGCAGCTTACTGCCGCATATCTGAACAAGGGTTTTGATGGCCTACAACACCAACATATCAGGGCCCTGTCTTACAAAGAGTCGATATCAATCGCAACTTATTTGTGATTGATATCAATCGCAACTATGTACATAAGAGATAGGAGACTGCAAACTTGTGATTGATTGGAGGACTTGCGATTGATTTGGATCAATCGTAAGTCTTAATAAGACGGGGCCCAGGATTGTACGTTGGCCTTCTGATAACTTTTCTGAGGGTCAATCATGAAGGCCTTTTATGTTTTACCTTCTCTCAACCAACCTTTATCATTCTTTGCTATGCATAATCACTTTATTTAAAAAGTAAGATATTCATCTTTGTACGAAAAAAAAGAAAATGCATTGTTTTCCTTTGAACAACTGACGTATCATCACAAACGGATCTAGTTATATCATAAGGCGACATGGAAAAACAATTCTACCCATCTGTTCAAGGCTTTCCCTGAATTCCACTTTATATCTCTATCCTTGCCAAAATTTTACAAATTATGACAAAATCTTTTAATAGCAAATAAACGAAAAGTATTGGAGCTTACCGGTTGGAATAATTTTTTAGCGTGCTCAGCTGGAGGACATGAACATCAGTATAAGTTGAATTTTTCAACTTAACTTTTTATTTTGTTTTGAAATGAAAGATTAGGAAATATAGAGAAGTTGAAGCTCTCACTATTAACAATTTAGAAAATATACCTGAACATGTGTAGTTGGAACCAGAGGAATATCTAAGTGTACAATTGCATGCTTATTGTGCACCTTCTTTTAGGTTTGTTGAGAGTTTATACATGTATGGTGGTTGTATTACATAGCCCAAAATTTCTACCAGAGGTTTCCAAACTTGCAATATGGCTCCACCTGGTTCAAGGTTTTCCTGGAATCCTAGTTCATTTCATAAAGCTTGCCAAAACAACAAATTATTTTGTCATTTGTTCTAAGGGGATGATTTTAAGTAACAAAACACAAACAAAGAAAAATTTGAGAATTTTTCTTTGATAAGATCAAATGACAATTACTTTTTTTTTAGTGCAAACTAAGGGGTTTCTAAAAATCAGAACTAATCATTTTTGCGAACTTGGAATTCTGTGAAGAAAAAAAAAAAGTGACAATACTTTTGTCACTTTTCAACATTTTCATCTTCAGGATAACAATGCCCAAATACCAAAGCTCCATTTAGAAAAAAACTAAGATCATTAAAGATGTCACATTCTTTGGTTTTAGGGTGGCTTAAACGAGAATCAGATGAGCATTGCTGTTAAGTATTGTAATGATATGAATAATTCATTTTCAATCCTTGTAAAGGGGGAAGAAAAAAAGCAATGTCCTGTTTCCTTTTTTGTTTTATGATTCATCAAGTCATCAGACATTTGGTTTAATTGTAGAACCTTAATGTGTTCAATGTAGAAAGAATAGTTATAACTTCTTAAACTATATTTATGCATCGCTATTGAAAAGATAATGGTCTGCATCCTTCACTAACTACGCCATCTGTAGGCACTTTAATCCTGCTTTTCCCCGTTCTGCCAAAGGCGAGTATGGTCCAACATTTGGATAATTCATTCTTGATCCAAGCTATCATTGTTTGGTTGGGCCCCTCCCAAACCTTTCTTTAACCAATCACCTTCATACAGTTAGGATGATAATCTGTTCATGTGATGTAGAAATAGATTCTCCTTGATCCAAATTTATTGAATGTGATATTCTTCTTCTTTCTTTGTTTACATTGGTAATAATAATACATTATATTTATAAAGCGCTTACATGTACCAGTAATACTAATGTTTCTAAGCGATCTGGTACTGTAGCAACACCAAAGTATTTTTCAATGGGCACATATTTTCTAATGATTTTTAGCGACCTTTGTTATGATGATAATCATTTACTGAGCTGATAACACCATAGCGGTAATGATCTGAATCTTAATTGTAATGATATTTGCAATCATGATGTCACTATGTACATCTGCTCAAAATGGCAGACACATTATTGACCAGACTATTTTGTAAAACAATTGAGGGGGAAAAAAAGAATATGAAAGATAAGATGACACAGTATATCACAAATGATAGCATCAAAGACACACCTACACTGTACACCTTTTAAACGAAATCATTAGTGCATGATTCCCATTTGTAGTCAATTAACAATTATTGATAAAAATAGAGAAGAAAATAAATCTTTCTATGGTTAATCATGTGGTTAGATTATGTTCAGAATTGAATAGAAGGATGTAGGTCTTAAAAAATTACCTAGCAACCAAATATTACAGTGATGTTATCTATTCTTTCTATCTTTTCAATCGCAAACATTATTTATAGAATATCTCTGTTCTAAATTTGAATATAATTATTGTAATTGGAAGTGTAATTGAATATAATTATGAAAATAATGAATTGAATATGAAAAAATTAACCAGCTGTAAATATAACATTTCTATGCAAAATCTCAATCCATGGTTAACCAATTTTGACTGGCACGATTGGCATCTGTAATGTTGGCTATTTTGTGGTTTCCCATTACCCTATACCTTTGATATACCCTGTAAATATGTTTGATATGTTGTTACAAAAAACTAATAATAAATTTATTCATTCATTTGTTCATTCATTTATTCATTGTATTGAAGATACACCATGGACATAAAACCTGGCACTTACATAGTATTATCAATGTTATCCATTGTTTGACTAATCCCAACATCAGTTTACAATCCATAATAGTCATTTTCAAGGAAAAATGATCAGCAAAACTATTGTTTCAGTCTTGTTAGAAAGTTGAAAATAACTATTTGGATCATAATTAATCCATTATAATACGTAGCTGCCAAACTGAGACGGTTGATGTCAAAAATTTGTTGCCACATTTGATCTGCATTGATTGACATCAATGCAAATAGATGTTCCTAACATTATATTTGGTAATACAAATCAGGAACGTTAATTTCATATATTTGCTATTTATACGAGGAAAATGGAACAATGATGTTGAATTAGATTATTATTTTCTTATATATTCTTTTAAAGGATAACAAATCAGGTACTGATTTACATAATACCCTTTGGTAAATACATTAGACTTATAGGCAATTGAAAAGCCATTGAAATCAACATTAATTTAAGTTTATTTATTTACAGTTGTCTTACAGATTTTTTTAATTTTGACAGTGTATGAGAACGAATGGTGAGAAAAATTGTGCAATGTTTAATTACATCACTCATTTTCCCTTTCAAACTCTAAGTAACCAATGACAGAGTGTCCGATTGATTGTTTCCTAATTGTACTGATGCTTTTGCCAAGCAAACCCATAACATAAGCACCATTCACACACACACACACACGCACATGCACACACTACAAAACTCTCAACAACCTTTGAGAAATTATCTGAAGCACAGGCTCTTGCAAATATCATTATCATCCTACAATACTACAAGCTATTCTTGGTTTTATTCAATCTATGAAGAAAAAAATGCTTTGCATTATTTTTCAAATGCAAGTGAAACTTTTTTTTCACAATAAAAATGTTTTACAGTGTTATAAAAAGATATTAGTAGTATAGTTTTAGAATTATTTCTGTGCATCTCTTGAAGTTATTAAGTATACAATGTTATTTGGGTTTGGGTTATTTTATCAGCAAACAAGCAAATCAACCTTGAAAGCATTGCTTACATTAGCTTCATTTCACGGCAAGCAAGATTCATCAATTTTTCTCACTTTCTGATGTTTCGTCGGAAGTTGCTAAGCAACTACTGGTAAACACAAAAAAAAGCCAAATTAAAATAACCTACCTCTGATGTGTAATGTCGGCAAATATGTCACTGGTTTTTGCAGTGTAAATACTCACTCTCAAAACATTAGTGAATGATACCGTTTTTTGGTCATGTGACTCTCTTCACTTCCATGCAATCGCATGCAGGGCAGCGTGAAAAATTCCAAAGAATCAGAACACCAACCGCTTTCATAGGTTTTTCAAGTAGTAATGCAGGCACAAAATTTGATGGTTTTCAAAACGTTTTTGTGTAAATGAACCTATTGACACTTGTTCATATTTTCTGGAAATGTTAACAGTGATGTAGTTATATCATATACAACTAAGGTTTTTTAAATCTTATATTCTTCTGCAAATGTCAGCTTATTCTTATCAATTTCATTAAAACCCTTCAAGCACTGAAATTGGTGGATTGAACAGTGGCTACAAAATGCTAAGTCCATAAAATATTACTTGAAAAAGAAAAAAATTCAAGCTTTGCCTAACTTTGATTTCTGTGTACATTGTCTCTGTTGACATTGAGAAAACATTGAAGCTGGATGTATATGAAATTGAGAAATGTAAACTAACAGATTGATTGATTGATTATATATATTATTCTGAAGTGTTTTCCTGTATACATTTCATGAACATCCACCTGATCATACATGATCTTGTTTGTTCAGAGCCAGAAGGGCATTAATTCATATCACTCAAGATGTGGAGTTAATGCCCTTCTGGCTCTCAACAAACAAGTAGAATCAGAGTCCAAACGGTTTATGAAGGACATAATCATTTGGAGTGCCCTCACATCATCAGTTTGGAACCAGGAGGGCCTTAACTCATTATACTTTAACACAGAGTTTACAGTTAATGCCCTTCTCGCTCTCAACATACAAGTAGAGTCAGAGTCCGAAAGGTTCATGAAGGACAGAATGATTTGGAGTGCCCTCACATCATCAGTTTGGAACCAGAAGGGCCTTAATTCATATCACTCAAGATGTGGAGTTAATGCCCTTCTGGCTCTCAACAAACAAGTAGAATCAGAGTCCAAACGGTTTATGAAGGACAGAATGATTTGGAGTGCCCTCACATCATCAGTTTGGAACCAGGAAGGCCTTAGTTCATATCACTCAAGATGTGGAGTTAATGCCCCTTTCGCTCTTAGCAGACAACATATGAGTAGAATCAGAGTCCAAACGGTTTATGAAGGACATAATCATTTGGAGTGCCCTCACATCATCAGTTTGGAACCAGGAGGGCCTTAACTCATTATACTTTAACACAGAGTTTACAGTTAATGCCCTTCTCGCTCTCAACATACAAGTAGAGTCAGAGTCCGAAAGGTTCATGAAGGACATAATCATTTGGAGTGCCCTCACATCATCAGTTTGGAACCAGGAGGGCCTTAACTCATTATACTTTAACACAGAGTTTACAGTTAATGCCCTTCTCGCTCTCAACATACAAGTAGAGTCAGAGTCCGAAAGGTTCATGAAAGACAGAATCATTTGGAGTGCCCTCACATCATCAGTTTGGAACCAGGAGGGCCTTAACTCATTATACTTTAACACAGAGTTTACAGCCTTCTGGCTCTGAACAGATGATGTGTACTCTGCTGACGCTTATTGCGCTGTGGGCTTGATATCTTGCACAAAATGCAATTCTTAATTTTGGGCTGAAGAGTAGCTTTTTTCTTCTTCTTTCTATACATATAACTGGAACAGTTACATTTATTGTGACTGTTTTTAGTGAAAATATTTCATGACAAACTCGGGTAATTAAAACAATAATTTAATGAATTTAAATAAAACCCAAGGTTTAACTGAAATGTTAATATGTGTTAAATAGACTTAGTGGCATTGATTGGGTCAATTGAAAATAGAATCCAAACAACATCTTATATATTGGCTTCTGTTTATAGCGCTCATGTCTGTCATGCTATGATGCTCCTTGAGTTTCAACATTATTACTCGGTCAAAGCAGAGCGCTTTAACGTCCAGCCCTCTAGCATATTGCATACCCATTTCTACCTGGGTGGAGAGTGGCAAATAGGGATTAATGTCTTACCAAAGGATGTTAGTGCAGAGCTGGGATATGAGCCCCCAAACTTGTGATATCGAGGGTAAATGAACCATTATACCACGACACCTTCGCATCCATATGAGCCAGACGAGGTGTTACATTGTCTATCAAATGTTTATTTCAAAGTTATTGTCAGAATAC
The DNA here is from genome assembly GCA_035222895.1 of Strongylocentrotus droebachiensis. Classification (NCBI taxonomy): domain Eukaryota; kingdom Metazoa; phylum Echinodermata; class Echinoidea; order Camarodonta; family Strongylocentrotidae; genus Strongylocentrotus; species Strongylocentrotus droebachiensis. The sequence continues at coordinate 191,061 of JAVYIG010001750.1, forward strand.
TGACATATTTCAAATATTGTCACCTTGATGTTGGTGTTGCCTCAACAATTTACAGAATAGTGGTATCGAATTACCCATTGTGATAAACTATAGACCTGGGCCCTGTTTCATAAAACTTGTTATCAATGACAAGTTAAAATATCTGTTATAAGCTACTGAAATCATGGCATTTGATTGGCTGAGAGCGAATTTGTCATAGAAATTTAGCATTTGTTATTGAAAACAAGTTTTATGAAACAGGGCCCAGATTTTAACAACAATGCAATGGATGATTCAAACAAAGTTAATTTGAGGTTCATATACCTGCTCTCTTCCTCTCAAACTGTCCTGAATAATTAAATAATATATAGTGAATCTCTGATTTAAAATCTACTGCACATATGAGGAAATATTAAGACAAAGCTGCTTTGAAGTTTTTACCCGCTCAGGTGAAATATTAAACCAAATAATTTAAATACGAGCCATTATCGAGCATCCTTGCAGTACTTATACTACAATTTACTGGAAATCATGGATGCAATGTATCTTTTCATACATTGACAACAACATGCGACTATACTTAACAGGTTTTTTTCAAATTTCCCTTTTGCTACCAAAACTGTACATGAACTTTAATATATGATATGGCTTATTTCAATTTGTGAATTCATCAGGCATTTGATTTCAGGTGTTACAACATAAAAGCATATGGTTGAAATGATGTGAATGGCAATTCCCTAGGGTATTTTGTTTGGGTTTTAGGATCTGTGAATGCACACCATGAGATAATAAATGATTTAAAAATATTGAAACTTGGCTCATCTACTTGAGAGGTTGATAAGATAATGTAATGACATTCCCTGTTCTCTGTTGAGAGGAAGAAGGATGTTAACCGTTCTCATTTGTACAGAGGTAATGCCCTTCTGTTTCTCAGCAAAAGATATCCATATGGGAGATGAGCCTCATTTCAACACTCTATAGTGGTATTATGATGTCTGTTTAAAGGAAACATAACATTGATAACAAACTCTTCTAATTAATGTGAGACTACAGTGTATATGAGAAAAGTCTGAGAAACTTGTATGTGTGTTTATCTTGACATCTCAGTTTAAATTTTTGTTTTTATTGTCTTAGTTTAATTTCTATCATCATCATCTATTTGCTTGAAATGAGCAACAAATATTTGTATGTTTTTCCTTGAAAACCGACAAGATAGTCATGACTGGTGAAAGGCAATTGCTTCAAGAAATGTTACATGTTTCAGTTAGTTATGCTCCAAAAGAAATAATTATGAATTATGTGCGGCTTAAATTTCATTTGAAAAATAAGTGTCGGAAAGCAAATATCGCATGTTTCATGCATTGTGAATTTGGTGTCGTTAAATTTTTCAAATTCAACTATGATTTGCAATATTCTCAAATTGTGAAGAAAAAAAAAATCATCACATCTTTTAAAGCTAGATTTTCTCTTTCATTTTGCAGTTTTACTCATACATTGCCTTCTTTTTTATTTTGCCAATTTCATTTACATCAATAGGATGCAAAAGATGAGGTAAGTTTATCTTTTATTCAAGCTCGGCAAAAGTTTCCTTGCATACCCCCTTTACCTTTACTAAAGTATTATATTTCATGTGCATTCTGTTTCCGTCACATGTGAACATTTGTAATGCCTCTGCTTTGTCTGATTATCATCTGTTTGGAGCCAGAAGGGCGTTAACTTGTATAATCTATTAAACACAGAGTTAATGCCCTTCTAGCTCTCATCTGATGATATGTGTACATTGCTGGGCGAATGCTTTTAAATGTGTATTAGGCCTGAGTCATGTCGGGATTTTCATTAACCAGGTCCCGACGGCCTTGCACCGATCGGGACCCGGTGTCCCGAAATCAGCTCGCAGGATTTGTCACTTGCCTCTATAAAAAGCGTATATCATCAGTATGTCCCTTAAAAGTGACCTTTTTTATCAGTATAAATAAATCAACACATGCATACCTCGACACAGATTGGTATATTCTTCCATTTGACATTATTTTCATCCATGATTGGCGATGTTTAGTGCCATTATCGTGCCTCTCAAAGTAAAAAAAACTTGAGCAAGAATATAAAGACAACATTCGAGCCGCCATTTTGATTCATGCAGGTTGAATAAATCGAGTCAAAAAATATGAATGTTAGAATAATAAAACGGCTTTCTAAAAAATTCTTCTTTACAACATACCGATCAAATAATTTGTTAAAGACAAATAAATATTTATCTCTTAATTTAAACATCGCATGCTTTTTTTTTAAAGCTGAAAATTACTTGGTAATCACAAGAAGTTTCGATACGGATAGCTGTTGCAGGGCAAGTTAAGACTAGTCTCGGAAAAATGCGCAGTGCTCGTCGTTAGCTGTAAGGCGTGCCAGAACGAACCCAAACAAAGACGTGGTCGTAACGAGAAAAAAATCATTAAAAGCTACGATCGAGAGCACAATTGGAAAGACAACTACTCACGACGAGGAGCACTGCGCATTTTCCGAGACTAGTCTGAACTTGCCTTGCAACAACTATCCGTATCGAAACTTCTTGTGATTACCAAGTAATTTTCAGCTTTTAAAAGAAGCATGCGGTGTTCAAAATCAAAGAAAAAATATATATTTTGTCTTTTAAAAATTATTCGATCGGTATGTTGTAAAGAAGCGCTTTTTAGAAAGCCGTTTTATTATTCAAACATTAATGTTTCTTTCAACCTGATTTATTAATCCTGCCGAGAGACCCGGCCAGTACAGTAGCTGGCTAGTAGCTGGCAAAAACAACCCCATGTGGCGAACTGCTTTGCAATTTATATCAGCAGTTCGAATTGATTCAGGATGAGCTAGAATATGATTGGTAACAATTAAATACTTAAGTTTTAAGGTGGATTGATTTTAGTGGTGTGCAAAACTGCACTTTCTTACATATTTCTTTATTTTTTTCGGAGCGTCGGTTCTCAAAAAACAAAACCGGGACCCGACGGCAACGGTCGGGTCCCGGTGTGATCGACAGTACCGACTCAAGCCTAGACTATTCCCCCCCCCCCCAGTTTTTAAAAATGTTTTTCTGTCTGTTGTTGGTTGTGTATGTGTTAAAGCTTATCTGCCATAGTTTATAGGTGGGATTAGACTGCCCTGCAAGGTCACTGGACAGGTGGTTATCTCATCAACGCAGCTCTCAGTTAACATAAGAAAAAGAGGATCATGGGGGACCAATGGTCACCAATTAGTCATTGTTTGTTATATAGAGGGCGCAAGTAGCTACAAGTAGTGCAGTGGGCCTTTAAATTAATCTTTATTATTGCACTCTTTGTCTTCCTAGCTTTCTGTTTTTATATTTTGTGGACTGTGACGCCATTCTTGTGGGCCATAGGTCAACTGGGCTAAAGCACTTTACACCTTGTCTGCCTAGTGCCAGAAGGGTGCCAACATACCTATTTCTATTTTAAGAACAACATATTTTCAGATAATTTTTTTTTTAAAATGTTTGTTGAAAGAACCCCACCTCTTAATAGCTTCTCAAGACTCTTTGTTTGTTATCACTTATCTTGCAATATTAACACGGTATCTATTCCAAAATCGTACTGACTTGTTCCTCTTATTTTTCTGCTCCTATTAGAACCAACTCAATATCAGGGTGGCCTAGCCCTCGAATATATCCAGGGAACGCCACCCGGATCTATCTGAGAACATGGACCTCTGCTCCCCAAAAACAACTCCCCTCATGATAGGATGATAGCTTTTTAACTCGCATTGTTCGTACTAATCATGCTCTTTCACTTGACACTTGCACCTATCCTTCCATTGTTTCTTTTCCCAGCCATGAAAATGATTATCATGTAAAATTATACTGGGAAGGATGATATTAAAACACCTGTTATTTTATGGATGGAAAAGTATTCATGTCTACTTTGGAGCTTATCATTTTTATCTCCCTATCCTGTTATTGGTTTCTTTTTATTTTAATTGAAAATGAAGGGAAATGGATCCAGCTGAAGAATGAATTTATGTTTGGGCATTTTTTTAAATAGAATTTGGGGTGAATGTACCATTGACATTATATGAAAAAAAGGGACAGAATATTGTTCAACAAGTGGTCTTTCCAGCAAGGGAATGGGGCCCAAAGATCATTATATATATATCATTGTATATACAGTGCGTCCCAGAAAAAACGAAACCAAGAAGTATCGATGTTCTATCATAACTTAATCACAACTATAATTAATGAATGATACATATTTGGAAAGCTTAGAGTCTCTTGTTTCATTTGATGCTACTCAGATAATGCATATTTCACGCATGAGTGATTAAAAGCAATTTGAAGGAAGGAAACCAAAAAGACATTTGGCGGGCGGTATCTGAATTTCGAAGAAAAATTCACATTTCTAGAAAGTTGAGTTTCTGCCCTTTCATATGACACCTCAATCAGGAAAAATGAGCGAGGAATGACAAAGTTCTGTTTGTTTAAAGTAGTGCTTGCATTTCCAGAATTTTATTAAACGAATTCGTTTTCACTGGCTGCCTGCCGTATCAATAAACGAAATTAACAAAAGACTTAACTCCGTTTCGTTGACAATCAGCCGTAGACGAGAGTCTTCATGCATGGCTGATTGTCAACGAAACGGAGTTAAGTCTTTTGTCAAATCTGCTTTTTGCTACGGCAGGCACCCAGTGAAAACGAATTCGTTTGTTAAAATTATGAAAATGTAAGGGCTACTTTAAGCAAACAGAACTTTGTTATTCCTGGCTCATTTTTCTTGATTGAGGTATCATATGAAAGAGCAGAAAATGAACTTTCTAGAAATATGAATTTTTCTTTGAAATTCAGATACCGCCCGCCAAATTACTTTTTGGTTTCCTTCCTTTAAATTGCTCTTAATCACTCATGCGTGACATATGCATCACGTGAGTAGCATCATTTGAAAGAGGAGACTCTAAGCTTTCCAAATATGTATCATTCATTAATTATGGTTGTGATTAAGTTATGATATAATTTTCTCGGTTTCGTTTTTTCTGGGACGCACTGTATATATATATATATGTTGATTTCTTTGTTAACGGCCTCTTTCTCCTGTCTCTGTCTGTCTGCCTGTCTGTATGTCTGTCTGTCTCTTTGTCGGCTCTTGAGATATAGGTTACCCCCAGATCCCCAAGGGTCACAGTTTGGCACCCCTACCAAAATCCCCTGGTAGCTTACAAAAGTCACTTTGTATCAAAACCTACTGGGCACTTCATCTCTTCTGACACCAAAGATAGAAAAGGTCTTCTATTTTCATCTTTTCATCTTTTCAGTTCCTTCTAGATCTCATGTTGGGATTGCATTTGTATTTACTTCGATCTTTGAATTTCCCCTTCGTATTTCCCCCCACTCCTCTTGTAAAAGGGAAACAAACTTCATTTTATTTTCCCTGAGTCTCATTAGTAAAGGAGATGATCGAGATGGCTCAGTGGTAGAGCAGTGGTCTCGTAAAACGGGAGGTCCCAGGTTTGAAACCAAGTCGATGCGTTAGTGCCCTTTGGCGAGGCATTAACCCTCATTACCAAGTCCCTCGGAGAGGACTTAAAGCCATCGGTCGTCTGGTTGGTTATTGACAAGCATACACATGCTTTCTGAGCAGTCCGGTAAAACAAACCATCAAACCAAACCAAATAGTTACCCCTATACCTTCCTAGAGGAATTGTATCCATTCATCTAATCATATATTTTGGAAAAATGAACGCAAGTTTCAGTTGATGCCTGCATTATGCTTCAAACAAGTGCAATGTAAACAATATGAATATGCTTTACGATATCCTCTGGAGCCATATAAGGGCATCAACTCGTTTATGTTACTACCCCCTCCCCCTTCCTTTGTGGCTGCAAACAGACTATATAGTCCATAATACAATGTATGTATGCTTTCATTGTTATCATCTTTAGCATTGCAATGTTTATGCTCCCCACCTCCTTCCCATCCCCTTCCCATCTGACCTGCCAACCCCCTCATTCTATACACAATCGGCTTTAAACTTGATATATATTATAGTCACTTATTATGAATACCTTTTGTATTAGTAATGATTATAATCATATGAAATATATATATTTTTGTATATCCCATTACCGGTATATAAATTGAGGCTTTGAATTTATGTGACAATGCTGTGTTTAAAAAAAACTATGTGAGTGGCCTGTTGATGATCATTGGACACATCTGTTGTAAACTTTCAGAATTGTCCATGCACTTGTAAACTATTTTTATCCCCTTGCCGTCGGAGGGGATATAGAAACGCTGCCGTCCGTCCGTCCGTAACAAATTTGGTTTCCGATCGATAACTTCAGTAATGTTTGACAGATTTTAATGAAATTTAATATGGAGGTACATGATATCAAAATACAGGCTAAATTCTATTTCGGAGTATGTAGGTCAAAAGTCATAGCTCATTGAATATGCGAATCTGGTTTCCATTCGATAACTTGAGTAATGTTTGATAAATTTTAATGAAATATGATATGAAGGTACATGGTATCAAAACACAGCCTAAGTTCAATTTCCGACTATTTAGGTCAAAGGTCATAGCTCATTAAATATGCGAATCTGGTTTCCATTCGATAACTTCAGTAATGTTTGACAGATTTTAATGAAATTTGATATGAAGGTACATGATATTAAAATACAGGCTAAGTTCTATTTCGGAGTATGTAGGTCAAAAGTCATAGCTCATTGAATATGCGAATCTGGTTTCCATTCGATAACTTGAGTAATGTTTGATAAATTTTAATGAAATATGATATGAAGGTACATGGTATCAAAACACAGCCTAAGTTCAATTTCCGACTATTTAGGTCAAAGGTCATAGCTCATTAAATATGCGAATCTGGTTTCCATTCGATAACTTGAGTACATGTAATGTTAGACAAATTTTAATGAAATTTAATATGAAGGTACATGGTATCAAAATACATGTACAGTCTAAGTTTGATTTCTGAGTATGTAGGTCAAAGGCGAAAGGTCATAGCTCATTAGATATGCAAAAACACCTAATTGTATATGTGAAAATGTGGTTAACTTCCTTGCCTAGTAATATAACAGTATAGTCCAATGGAGGTAACATGTTTTGACGTATATAGGCCATTTGTACCCTGCGAGGGGATGCTACGCTTTGCGTTGACTTGTAGTATATTGAACAATGTTTGTGTTTTGTCAAAATTGTGCATGCACAGAAAAAACTATTTTTGATATTCTAAACTATGTTTTTTTTCTGTTACATTACTGGTCTCCTCTCCCCCATGTCATAACACTTCACCTTTCTACCATCTTAAGTTGTGACAGGTGTATACATGCATTTATGTTTTCATGTTTCTCAGTAAAACCTGTGAAACATTGGAATCGATCTAGCTTGTAGAAATGTATTTTTCAGGCATACCATATTCAATCACCCAGAATTAGAATATCAAAATTCCCTCTAGGGGGCTTCGGGGATCACGACCAGACACAGAACCCGAGATTAGCTCACTATAAACTTCACCTGAGTCCTGTTTCCATCAGACCGAAGTTGCAATATAACCTGCTTTTTGAACTAGTGCGATCTCAAATTATCCAGCTAATTTGGGTCTTCATCAGCCTGAAGCTGCAAATCTCCAAAATAGCCCAGCAGCCTAATTTGCGCTAGTTTGTGATAAGCGTATCGGTCTGGTGAATACGCAATTTTGAGCTTTGGGGAAAATAGCGGTTATTTTGCAACTGCAGTCTGATGGAGAACTATGAACTTCAAGGTCATGGAACTGGCAGGCAGTCATCTTAACAGGGTGCCTTGATTAATCATCCAACCTTTCCTGCATTACAAGGAATCGTTACCAGTCAAAGGGGTCGTTCAAGGTCATGCCCACATCATTATTAATCCATTGAAGGCCAATTGCTTGGTTCACACGACAACAACGGACCATAAACATAAATTTACATGTAGTCTTGTGGTTTTAAACTTTCAGGTCATCCATATATACTACTGGTTTTGGACACTTTAAGCTTAATCAAAGTTTTGAACCACAAGTTATTTTACAGTTTAATAGCGAAATAGTACGAGCCATGAGCCAATTAACTTCAAGGTTTCATCAGCCTGTATTTACAACGACTTAGTTTAAAACTCAAAAACTTGTTGTTTAGGGCTCGCATGAACATGCATCTGTTTTAGTTGGTGGTTGTTTAAAACTCTGAAGTTTTTCTTACTTAAAGCCCCACTGCGCTACTTATAGCTACTTGTGCCCTCTATATATCAAACAATGCCTAATCGGTGCCTGTTGGTCCCCCATGATCCTCTTTTTCTTATGTTAATTGGGATCTGATTTGATGAGATAACCACCTGTCAGTGACCTTGCAGGGAGGTCTAATTCCCCCTGGCCAAACTTGTGCAGACGGGCTTTAAAGTTAAAAACTTCAACAGTACCGTGTGAACATACATGTATCTAGTTATGCCTCTGTGGGCAAAACACCGCTTTGTCTTTAGGGGGTGGGCTTCAAGGGGTTAATATTTAAGCCCTATGGGAACCCTTGACAAGGCCTATTATGACATCACTACTTCAAGTTAACATGCATGTGTGGGTAAACATTCTTCCCTTTACGTCATGACTGTGATATAAGTGTATTTGGAGAATATCGTTTGTTTGTTTGCTCTGTAACATCCACATATAGTTATTTTGTGTATTTAGAACACCACCCCTCTCTTGTTATTTATTATTATGACCCCATGCAATAACCTTTTCCATTTCCCATAATTTTCTCATATCTTATTTCTTTTTTTCATATTTTCTGTTTCGTCATTATTATTTATCATCAAAATTTCTCTTTAAATTTGAATCTGTTTGCATTGACATTTTGGACCGAGAAATATGGACGAAATGTGAAAACATTAATAGGAAAAATGTACCCATTAGTAACTAATATCTAACATTCTCAGTGGAATATTGTAATTTAAATTTGTGAATTGTATCACTGATGCAATGAATATAAAAGCTCTTGGAGATTGGTTACCTCTAGGAATGGAATAACACACATGGAGATTTACAAAAAAAGGGAGGGGTAATTCTACTCTTTTCCCACTTCATAGGAATTCTATAAAGAAAACTATTCTCTAAAAATGCAAATGCAAGTTGGCTTCTTGTTCACAATATGTTTTCCTTCTTTTCAAGTAAGAAGAACATCTAATAATCATTTGGCATTTCCCGTTGTGATATCCTTTGTGATATTTAGAATGTCAGACTGATATTAAATCATTTCATGTAAACGATCCTTGTCATTTAGGGTTGTTTTTATGATAGGAGACAGTTAAACATACTGCGATGAAACGTCCATCATATGAGGACTGGCTTTTATGACCATCAAATATTATTGAAGATACTTCAAGCAAATTAAATGAAAAAGGAAAGCAATATATATCTCATTATTTGAGGATGCTTTTTCTTTGGTAGCAGACAATTTTTCGTCTTATGTCTTAGCAGACTTAATTATGATTTGTTCTACTAAAATTGAAAGTGAAGTCAAAGACATAGAAAGAAATACAATGAATGCATAACCAATATACAAAAGAAATTAATTGCCATTGGTCTTCCCCACTGAGCGTGGTACCTAAGCATTTTTTTTAATGTGTTTCATTGATTTTTCTTGGCTTTTTAAAAATTCTACAGATGTTAGAATGTTGAAGTTCTTGCTGTTTTGCAAAGAGTTGATAAATATGAGAGTGAATTCTATATCACCATTTGACAGAAGAAGTAGTGTTTACTGATGCCTAACTTCACTGTACAATTGTGTTTCATTTAATTATTTATTAATGTTCATTTTTCTTGAGTGCTAAGAATGTGTTTGTATATTCATATGTATAGTTAATAACCAATAGCTTGAAGTCAGTTCCAGTGGCACTGACCTGGTAATTGAGGATTAATACCCTCGGAAGACCTTTAGTGCCCCACTTTGATTTTGAACCTGAGATCTTCAGATAAAAACGCTGCTGCTCTGATTGCTAAACCATCTAACGGCTCAAGATTTAGACAAAGTGGAGGTGTATTGGTCAAGAAAGTTTGTCACCTATTATGTCCTGTCCATTGTAGAAATGCCAACAGGTCCATCACAGTGAACTGGCTCATTTTTATGATCATCCTGCTTAATTGCCAAGACAACCACCCCAAGACCAGCGTGACTTAGCATGACTGTTCCAGCAAATGGCACGCATTGAGAAGCAGCTTCTCAGAAAGAAAAGAGGGAACCCCCAAATTGGAGCTTCTCTCTTGCAAATTACTTGCCCTTTGCTTGAAATAGGAAATGGGGGATGGCTGAAGAACGGTGTCTTCTTCTTAATCCAGGCCGGGATTAACCAGACCTTTTGTCTTTTCTATTTTGCCTTGTTTCACTTGGGCAAGACTTAAAAGGTAGTGATGGGCTTTGTGTCGTTGCACCTGCCGCACCTGTTGTCATGGCGATATCTTTTTGAGGTGTATGTTCCCCTAATTGTCCAGGACGGGAGGCGGCCGATGGAAGGAGGAGTCATCCACAGACTACAATAGTTTGGCTCATATGAATGCTCACTTGAGCGACTGCCTCATTTAGACATACCGGGAACTACATGTTTTGTATGCAAAAATGTATCTAGTTGTGTCAACAGTTACTTGTTTTCTTGTCTCAATTATATTACGAAAAATTGTCTCATGGTTTCCCCTTGACAACTTTAAATGGAGTTAGAATGATGGACCACATGTTTGACAAGTTAGTTAACTGAAAAATTTCCCAATATGCAAAGAAAATTAAGGTCATCAATTTCTCAAGGCTCTAATAACTTCATATTTGCTGACAGAAAGTTTTGCAGAGGGATTACTGCCCCCCCCCCCCCCTTATTACAGTGACACCCCTCTTCTGCGGGGGGGGGGGGGGGGGGGGGGGGGGGGGGGGGGGGAGAAAAAGGACTCAAAAAGAAAGCCATTGTTCCTTTCAGTTACAAAGTAATGATTATGGAATGAGAATGATGTTATTTTAATCAGAAGATGTTAATAAAATTTGAAGTTATACCTGAAAAGTTTTTTTTCAAAGAAGAACATAGCAAAAATTTCCCTGTGACCCATCAAAAGGTTTTTCAGGAACTATGAATAAAGCTCTCACACATTGAGAGCAAGCACCTGAAGAAGTGCAGACATGACACGAACCAACGTAATCATCAAGATAATCACGCTGCAATTGCAACAAATGCTATTTGAACTTGGTGGGAAGGTAGTAGTAGTGGTTTCCTAGACACCCTCAGATGCTACTTATCAGCCATTCAGCTGTGTATCGCTCTGTATCAGGGTAAGCTGAGACGCGGGTCACTGGGGTGGGGTAAGGGTTATCAGAGGACTTGTCTGCCTCTTGTCTGCGGTGTGACGGAAGGTTAAAAAGTCCTATTCTGTGTTCAGACTACTGACATTCATTGTATCGCTATATGATTGTTGTATAGCAATACAATAAGTAATTACAATTATAGTCTGAACATCGTATAACGAACATTGCTCATCAAAACGCCTGTTTGGGCATTGTTTCAAATAAACACTTGATAAAGTATCAGTATTCTTTTCTCAAACCAGTTTCTTTAAATGGCGTTTCTTTATACGATGTCGTTATCTACTCTGTATGCTCTTTAAATGTACAATGATTCTTCATATAACGTTTCTTTATACAAACTTTGTATAATTTTTCAACTGTCTGAGAAGGCTGCTAGTCAAACCCCTCCCACCTGTGTGGTAGGTAGGTGAAAGTGATCCTATCAGAGAAACCTTTTTTTTATAAAGTTGGAATATACATCACAGGATGTATCTATTTATCTATTTTTTAAAATGTTATATTGCAGTCATTGACTTTGATGGATGTGTCCAGACCTTGATAACATAATTGCCGTTCTGGTAGTTCATATATATCTTCTTGGGGATTAGGAATGAGCAGGAGTAGTATAAACTGTATTTAGCTGTAATTTATTTTAAAAAATGAATAGACTGTAAATAAAGAAAATTTGCTCTCTTAGTTAATCCTAAGAAAAACTTTAATAGTTTCCTCTAATGTACATACCGATATTTAGTTTTATCACAATTATCTAACAAAATAGACTAATCATATATCTATTCCAGTGAGAAAGACACAGGAGTAGAGAGTTAGCTGAGAAAAGGTCAAAAAATGCTCTGGAAACTAGAGCTCTTGCAAAATATATATAAATCATAAAAACAACAAAAAATATTGAAATGTCTGCACAGAAATCTCAATGCTACAACCAAAAATAGAGTTAAGTTCCTTTGAAGAAAAGAGTGTTTTATGCTTATCTATTCTTAGTTTATTTATAGGAAGATTTTCTGTTGTAAACAGGTTTCAATTACTTCACTGTACCCTGTGACTGTCTGTTTAATCTGCAAGTCTGTATTATCATCCCTGATTATGTTTGGTACAAGACTGAAGAGATCAATCATAAAATCATCCTCATCATTGAAGAAGAATTGAATGTTAGTGGAAGAAAATGTGCCATTTCCCCCTCAGTCATTACAGAGGTGTATTGTTGTCTGCTCTGGGTCGATGGGACCTAATTGGACGTAGCACATTGAACCCGTGACTGGATGGGTCAAGATAATTGGGAGGGATCCCCACACTCATCACCCATGCCCCCCACACCTGCCCCCTCTTAAACCCCCTCTTCCCCTCACTCCTAGCCATCTCGCCAGTGAGTCTGAAAGTCGTGATACTCGGAGGTGCCCTCCCTAAGTTAAACCCCCTCTTCCCCTCCCTCCCAGCCATCTCGCCAGTGAGTCGTGATACTCAGAGGTACCGTCCCGAAGTTAAACCCCCTCTTCCTCTCACTCCAGCCATCTCGCCAGTAGGTATGTCTTCATCAGCTCAAGATTGCCAAATAGCCTGCTATTTTTAATTTGGGAAATAATCCTGAAGCTACAAATCGCTTCTTCATCAGCTCGAAACTTGAAAACTCAAGCTCAAGAAATTAGCTCAAAATATTTTGCTCAGCGTTCACGCATAGTCAAATAGGACAAATAGCGGGATGTTTTGCAAACTAGCCCAAGATATCTTGGGATGATTATCCTGACCAAATATCCTGCTAATTGCAACTTCGGGCTGATGAAGACGCAAATTAACTGGATAATTTGCGATCAGGATAGTTTAAATAGCGGGATATTTGGCAATCTGGAGCTGATGGAGACAGGCCTAGTGAGTCTGAGTGCCATGGTACCCTGAGGTGGCCGTCCAGGCATAAGATCTTGTTTGAGGATCAGGATGGATTAGAATTGTCCATAGATATCTTGTGATTCACCATTCCTCTATTAAAACAGATTGTCTTTTCCATCTATCAAGATACAAGGAGTTCTAGACGCGCTCCTTCCTTCTTAAAACTAGTTCATAATTTATCTATTGAGAGCTAGAAAGACATTGATTATTTTTCAATAACAGTTATTTCTCTTCTGGCTCTCAGCAGCCAAGTTTATCATTTAGATTGTTTGCATTTGTAGTTGATTATTCATACTCACATTCTGTTTTGTTTTCCCCTGCGCATTCCTGGATTAGCTCAAAATTGAATACAAATTTGAAAATATATATATACTGCACAATGTATGGTTCATCTGACATTTCATCACAATGTATTGATCTACATTAGTAAATTAAAAAACCTTGAATTGAAATGGCCATTCAAGTAATGATCTGTCAGTACTGACTATTTAATGAAGTAAAATTAAAGATAAGTTTGGCATTGAGATACTTTGCTCAAATTCTGCTAATTATTTTGGAACTTTGAATATACATCTAATTAAGGAAATATCATCTGTCTACTCCATTAACAATGCATTATTCATAACTGATATGCATTATTTATAACTGATATGCATTATTCATACCTGATATGCATTATTCATAACTGATATGAATGACACAACTATGATTGTCCCTGTCGGTAATTCTTAGCAGGCTTAGCAGGGTATTCACCTCAATGTCTCATGATGTAATTAACAGGAATAATTAGAGGTAACGTACCTCAGGAGTTTAGATTAATTAAGGCCCATTGCAGGTGTCATATAGTCTTCCCTATGTAGAGTCATGTCTAATTAGTCTGACACATTATGACAAACAGAAAAGTGAAGGTTTCCAACAAATATGACAATCAAACAGTATGTGATAAATCAGGATAATGTATTTATACATTTATTTATGCCAATGCATGATTGGCAGCCAATAGCTGTACTGCTAATAAATTTAAAATTATGGAATTAAAACGTGAGATTATCTAAGTTTCCTGGGAATATCTTTACTATGGTGCCTAATAACTGATGGTTCAGTTTCTAGTAGGAACATTCAGAAATAATTATTAGGAAATAAGGTGAATATGCATGCAAAAAAATATTTCACCCCATGAAATAATTGATACATGAATAAATAAAGAGAACTGAATCATCATGACATGAATATGAATATTCAGTTATCATCTGTTGTACAACTATGAAACATATTCTTAATCAATAGTTACACAGGATGTGAGACATTTATACAGTCTTTACCATATCTTGTTCTAATTTTTTTTTTATGCTTCAATCTATTTTTGGATTTACACTCTATGAATATATATTTGTTTCCCTCAGAAAACTCAATTGATTTCGAAGAAAGGTAGAGTCAATGCTCTACTTATTCTATCCTATTATTTGAGATACAATAATTCAGTTATTTAAACTAAAAATACAAAAGATCACAAAATAAAATAAATAAACTTAACTTCCATTTGCATGATTCAGATTCAACACCTGTGGAGTAATACAATAAGAAATCACAATAAGGTCCATTGAACTTAAAGCCATTATTATCATGCATGCAGAGATGGACGGAATGATGGTTGAGAAAATACCAGAGTCAGACCTCAACATGGTGTCTTACACGACATCCAACAGTGTCTCTTTGTTTAGGGAACCTCATTTTCCAAGAAGATTGATTAGCCAAGAATCAATGACTTCCTATTTTAAAAGAGAAAGTAAAATTGTCTTTATTTTTTAAAAGAATATGGAATTAAATATTTATGGCATTTTTTCAAAGCTAAGAAAGGGGAAACTTTAGTTTAGAAAGATTAAGAATTATTTATCATACAAGGAAATTTCTGCGAAGTGAAAAAAATGGGGAAAGAGGAAATTATTGTGGATAAAAGAATAAGCCCTTTTATCTAAAAAAATGGAGCTACATTCCCAGTTATCAGACCTTTTAAATTAAACAAAAAAAGGAGAATCTTAAGAAAGCTGATGCATGGAAGGTTAGAAGCCCAAATGTCAGATCTAGAAGTTTAAAACTCTCTGTCATACGTGACATGGTGTGATACACGATGGCTCAAGCAGAGATCTATGCAAATCTGTGATATGACCTCGTAGACTGTTTGAAAACATGGAAAGTGGGAATATTTGGAGGACTCTTTCTTGAGGAGAACCTTAAGAAATCTGACGTAAGCGACGCCCCACCGCGCCCCCTTGTGTCGGACAAGTCTCATTTCCTCTTAGATGCAGGGGAGACCTTCAGGCTACCACAGACTTGTTTGAAAAGTAAACTAAGAACCAAATGAACCAGTGGGAAGTATGGGTCTGTTGACTAGGTGTAGGTTTCTCCTGACTCTACGTCCGTCTGTTTGTTTGTTTTTCTTTCTATACATCTGTATGTATAATTGTCTGTACATGTATTAATCGTAGACGAGTGGTTTTAGAGCGTGACTTGAAATGCAAAGTTTGTGGGTTCGAACCCGACATGGCACTAATGTCCTTTGGCTAGGCATTAATCTACATTTGCTACTCCATACCTAAGAGAGAAATGGGTACCTGGTAGGATGACGAAAGCCTTTGTATTAGTAATTTCCCTATGCCCTCACAGTTACCATATGATAGAAATACTCCCTAGGGAATCCAATGACCGGGTAATAATATCTGTAAAGCGCTTAGGGATTGTATTTCGTATTAAGCGCTATGTAAGTCCACATTATTATCATTATTGTGTTAAGTTGTCTGCTGATTTAACATTAAGATATTTGTCTTCTTTCATTTATTACGCCCAGTATCCCTTTATTTTGATTTCCTTCCTTCTTTACTTTGTCTCACTGTCTGTAATTCTGTCTACTTATATGTCTGTTTTTCTGTCAGTATGTTTTGCTTTATCCTTTTAATTTATCTACACCCTTGTTTGCATTATTTCATTAATTTAGGGGATTGTCTGTCCATCTGGTGATATACCATCGTATGAATTTCTCCTTTATGACTTTCTTGTCCGTCTTTGTATCTCTTTGTCCCCTTTCTCCTTTTTTTGCTGTATCTCTCTATCTTTCTCTCTCTCTCCCTCTCTCTCTCACGCTCTCTATTTGTATTTTTCTTTTTTATTTGTTAACTGTGTTTCTTTTCTTTTTTGATCATTCTGTTTCTTCCTTTTTTTTTTATAGTTTTTTTCAAAGCTTTCTCTGTGCTAGAATTTGTTGGGAGGCATTAGACAACGTGACATTTAGACTTAAAAGCTTTTCTCAGCTATATGTTGTACGCAGAAAACCAAAATTTTGTATTCTTTCATCAATATTCGACTTCAAACACTTTTGTTTTGAAAATCCTTGCAAATATGTGTCTTAAATGACTTCCTCTTTCACATTTTGATACAATTTAAGTGAAATGTTGCCATCCCATTTTTTGGGGCTCCCAACACTTTAGAGGAGCTTTAACAGGATGGACTTCCAGATTGTATTGGAGGACTTACAAGAAATATAGAGTTACTTGTAGTGGAACAGTCTTCAAATTTCTTTATAGCAGAAACAATAATACCTCGTGGACACAGATGGAATTCAATTCTTTGTTCGCAAATCCTTATATGGGAGAAAAGCATATTTGTAAAAATTCAGGAAAAAATTATATGAAATCAAAAAAGTTTTTCTTTATTTGAGGGGAAGAGAGAAATGCCTGGGCTGGAACTCGGGTTAAATCCACATGCCAATATCCGCAATCAAAACACAGTTAGGTACACAATTCTAATTTGTTGGTGATGGGGGCTACTTTGTTGAGGGCCGATGCCTGCCCCAGGAGCTGTGTACACAAATCATGCTGCGCCCATTCAGACCTGCCAAGAAAATACAAATTGCCCCCTTCCGGCTGAAATGTTTCACCTGAGAAATACTCGGGGCATGGAAAAAGAGAAAGAGAAACAGAGTAGAGAAGCTGGAGAGAGATTTGTTCATAACCTTTTTTAGGAATTTAAGTTATATTAATTTTGAAGTAAAATTAAGATTTTAAATTCTTGACTTTGGTTTTCGAATGGAGAAATAAATTAGCTGCTCATTTTTGGGGTGCATTTCTTCAAACTTATCATCAAACTTATCAACTTGAAATTAATTTACCTTTTCTCCTTATTCTTCCCCATCCCAATTGATTGTCTTTGTATCATTCTCGCTCTTCCCTTCTCCCCCCCCCCCCTCTCTCTCTATTTCTTTTTCTCTCCATTCAAATAAATTCTGTCTTTTAAAGGTGTATTCATTAAATGATAGCACTATGGTATTTTGCAACAAAGTTTTGCACTGTCTTTCTCTCTCCTTCTACCCCACCATCTCCCTTTCTCTCCCCTCTCTCTTTCTCTCTCTCTCTCCCTCTCTCCCTCTCATCCCCTCTTTCTCTCCCTCTCCCTCTCCTTCTCTTATGCCAATGTCATAACCATTGCCATGTTTTTTGTCCCTCTGTTGCCTCATTCCTTTGTTTCTACAAGTCATCCTTTAGTAGAGGTGTCTACTATATTTCAATGATTGAGGTTTGATATCAGGATAATATGTGGATATTGCTTGTTTCCTCTTTCAAGGGATAAGTACACACCTGTAGAGCTCAGGTGCAGTTTTTTGCTGTTGAGGTTAGCTCCAGGTGGAGCTTTTCATTCCTGTCAAAATCTTTGTAGTTGAGGTTTGCTCCTTGTAAATTTGTGTTGTTATTCATTTGTTTAATATCTCTTAAAACAGAGAGGCCATCCTACTTCCATCTGCTAATTTCTGACAATATCTCTCTCTCTCTCTCCGTCTTTCCCTGTCTCTCTCTCTCTCTCTCACTCTTTCTCTCTCTCTCTCTCTCTCTCTCCCTCTCTCTCTCTTTCTCTATATCTCCTCCATCCCTCCCTTCCTTCCTCCCCCTCCCTTCCTCTCCCTCTTCCCCTCTTCCTCCTCCTCCTCCTCCTCCCTCTCTTGTTCCCCCCTCTCCAATTCCCACAATTCCACTACCGTCCATCTATAGCTATTTATTCCACAAGTCATCCAATGCTACAGGTGTCTGTTTCAACGATTGAGGTTTGATATCATACTACCGGTGAATATGTGGATATTGCTTGTTTCCTCTTTGCGATGGATTAGGGGAAGTAGATCTCAGGTGTTGGGTACAGCAGGTGACAAATTTGTGAGGGGGAACCAAGATGGCCGACTGCCCAGTGATTTCCATCTCTCTTTATGCCTCATGCCAGAGGCTAGTAGTTATGATCAGGGGTAGAATAGGATAGGCAATTCATTTGTGATTAAACTGATTATGCATTTTTCAATGATGTTGTATTACAATTTTATGTTTGAACTTTTGTGGAAGTTCTCTCCTAATAGAATAATTTATTGATTGATTTCTATGTAGTTTACTTGAGTGCTTAATACGCAAAATCCATTTAGTAATCAAGCATCCACAAGATATACAGTTTTACATTATATCATAAAGACTCTGTGCAATAGATATTTCAACAAAGTCAGGATTGTTGTGTAACAAGCTATTAGTTCAAATCACTTTTGTTGGTTTTCTATTTTTGAAAATAGATTTATGCTCAAAAGGAGATATTGGAAATGCATGTAAGCTTATTTATCAAAAATCCTTAATCCAGTAATGAGTTGATGGTTTTAAAGAGAAGGTTGAGTTCTGGGAAGAGGTGAAAAATAATTTGTGAACTTTATCATTCTTATTATGGAAGTGTGGAAGAACATCAGATAAGACATGTTCCCTGAAAAGCATGGCTCTTCAAATGCCTTCATATTCTAAATATGTCATGTAACATCGTAAAACTTGGGGGTAGGTTTTTTACGCCACGTGTTCGTGTAGTCCCATATACATCTTTCTGTGTACAGTGTTTGTAACTTTACCAAGACTTGGCCAAATTTCTTATTATTTTGATGATTCCAGGACCTTGCAAACACACAAATTCCTATATACTAGATGATCAATCTTATCTTGTCGATTCCACACCGTTTCTTTCACAATGCAATCGCATGACCAGAACTCAACTTCATCTTTAAAGAAAAGAACAATAGAAAGGGGTCAGACAAGTAAGGAACCAGTTGCCTTGTAAACAGTCACCTTATCATCCAATTACCATGGTCATACTAAGTATCTTCACAATTTAGGATTTTTGTTAAAGGTTTATTTGCTAAAAACTATTTTCATTGGAAGGATGTATTGTATAACATTGATCGATTACATCCCCAAAATATATGTTATATTGCGCCATAACAACAGCGTCTGTGACAAGTCTGTCTATACATGATTCTCAGATTGATTATGTCCTGGAGTAACATTTTGGCAAGAGAAGCTGTAAAATAGGCCAGCGGATAATCCATCTAATTCTCATTCATTGTAAATCATCTTATCAAAGGCTTAAAAGACAAAGTTTTATGCAGTGGAGAGTATTCCGGATGCAAGAGCTCCGTTGTAATTTGACATTTGAAACTGTTTTCTTTCTAAGTGATCCTCCACAGAAGATGAAAATGATCTTGAACTGTATTTCCTGAACAGTAGGATCAACAAAAAACCCAATAATTACTCCTTGGATTTACAGGATGCTACATAATCCTTCAATTTTCAGAAAGAAGAGCAGCTCATATTTAAATACCAGAAGATAGATTGTCAAATTCTCTAATCTTCAAACAATAACCGCAGTCCAAATACTAATGCTAATGAGAAACTCTATCTGCCGGAATTGAAAAAACAAATCCGGGCACTTCCTTTTTGCAGATGTCGTAGTTCATGGTAAAATCCTAGAGCCAACTATCATTACCATAGGAAAGGCATATCAAGAATGGGAGACAACATGATCTGGAAACTGAAAGTGTGTCAATTTTTTATTCGGGGGGGGGGGGGGGACCTTTTTTCCCTCGCGTTGAACCACTTTTTGAGATCGATAATAGGGGCTTTGTAGTGAAGAAGTTCTGGAGAGACAAATTGGAGTACCACAAGAGCACATTAGTAGTGATGTCCTCAAGAAGATACTTTTAGCTTGGTAAGACTGCTGTCTTTGGTAGATGTAGATGTAGTGATATGACATTTTGGTGAAAGACATAGGGTTAGGACTAGAGTTTCAATTTGATAAAAGGTTAGGTTAAGGGGTAGGTTTGGGTTAGGGTTAGTAGGTTAGGTATAGCGATGGTCCAGGGTGGAAGTTAGGAATTGAGGGGAGTGGCTAAAAATCAGTTTTTGCTGGAGCATGTATCCATGGCTACAGATTGTACCCTAATATTATAAGCTGAACATCAGTCTGGCCTTAGCCTTTTATATGGTGTAAACTGTAGAGGCCCTGGCCTTTGCAATGTTGCTCCATGGTGACACACCCCAGTATATGCATACATGTCATGGTGTCAGTAGCATAATGATTGCTTTATATAGATAAGTGTTTTTAAAACTCAACCCAAATCAAGAATTTGTGAAAGATACTGAGAAAAAAAGAACTTGGTAGCACTCATCTTTGGACCATGCTACGATGGTTTGCAACACACTGAACTTTTTATGTAAACAGGGTTGTAATTATAACCATTGTCTGTCTCTTTTGTAGGTTAATTCTTCATCTCTGATTTGTGTTCAAGCATGTCTGCAGAGTATATGCTATCAGGGGAGTCTCTTGTAACACAGTCATAAATTGAAACCAATCAAAAGGAAATATTGGCTTATGAATAATGTGTTACACTGGGTCAAGTTCTGTAGGGATTTGGGCAAGAACTAGTTTTCTCCTATCCCTGTTACTGTTAGATCATTTGCTGCCTTATATGATTCAGAGAGAAACATACAGGATATGGTGTCATGGCTTTTTGACAGTGTGAGGTGTACTTTGTGAACCTTCGTCGTTCCTGGATCATTGGAAAATGAAGTCTAGTTCTAGGGTAGATGCAAAGGTTTTGGGATTATTCAATTTATTTTATTCTCTCTTCCTCCTGACTTTCTCTCTCTCTCCCTTGCTCTCTCTCTCTCTCTTCTCTCTTTCTTTCTGCCTTTTCCTCTCCCCATCTCTCTCCTCTCCTTTCTTTTCTTTTTTTTAATTTCTCTTTGTTTTCTCTTCTCTCTTTATTACTCAAACACGTTTATACTCTTGTCCCCCCTCTTTTCTCTCCTTCGTCCTTATTCATTCTTTCTCTCTCTCTCTCTCTCGCTCTCATTTCAGAAGTTTTTATATTTCAATCTTTCTTCTATTTGACAGGATTACTCAATCATATCAAGTAACAAATTCAAGGACATATTTTACCAGTTTCTTACCATGTTTTGTAATGATAAATTCTCACTTGTTTTGAACATACATTCCCTTGCCCCCCTTTCTCCTCAAAAATAGAAAATTGAGAACAAAAAGCAAATAATTGAATCCCCTGACCCCCTAAATTGGAATATTACTACCTCTTTGATAGCTGCCACTGTCATTAACTACTGCACAGTTACTCATGCAGCACACGTAACCAGTGGCAATTTCATCACATTTCATCAAATTATCTCCAGCTATGATGTCATCGCACTTCCTGCGTCGTGATTGGCTAAATCTCGCACCCTTGAGTCAGGGAGGGAGAACGTGTTTCTCAAACGGAACACCAAGAAAGTCAATGACCTTTGGAGCTAATCAGCGGAGAAATGAGAGGGCTTTTGTTTGTGAGAGAGAGGGGGATGGGTAGAAAATTGTGGAAATGATTGTTCGTCTGGCTGATAATTGAAGGGGTCGGTGCAAAACAGCATTATGTCACAGGACTGTCATTTTGAGATAATTGCATTCTATATGTCATAATTTAAACTAAGACTCTGTAGATTTACTTGTTACCTCTGTTGTTTGATCAACTTGTTTTTTAATATTTAGTATGAAATTTGATAGGTTGATTTCAAGGGGAGTGGGTGAGATTGATATTTATGCGTATAATTCCTTTTCCACAAGTGTTGGAGTTGCAGCTTTATTGCACTGACTGTCTCATTGGTAGAATAGAATAGGGGTTGGCGTGGGAATCCGTAGAAGGGAGTAAGTGTAATGAGAGATAATGTGAGTGTGAGGGGACATGGTGTCATTTTAGTACACACAAGTGAGTCAGGAAAAAGGGGAACTCTTCTTGTGTGGAACATTTTGGTGTATGTTTGAGGTAACTGAAGACATTAGCATGGTACAGGGGCATTCCTAAATCATTATTTAATGGGGGTGGTGGTAGTGTGAAACTAAAGTTTGCAGAAAATTCACCCAACATATTTAATTAAGCAAAGAGAAAAGGTCCCCAGGTCCTTTAGATTTACACTCTCAGTATATTTGATATATAATGTAGATTTCCACAACTGCCTCAGCTTACAAAAGCTGATTCTATTATTTTTGTCCAGTTTTAATGGCAACCTTAATTTCATTCTAGATTCCGATTTCCGTATAGGAATCATTTTTGAAGCCGTAGACCTTAATAAAGTAACAGCTATTACAATTTTCAGATCATGATCAGTAGGGCATTTTCAGCGTCAATGTATTCAGAATGTCATATATCAATTATTGTGACATCATTGAATGAAGCACTTACAAGAAATGAATCTACTCAATTAAGACTATCTTGTCCTCAGTAAATGTAGCTTATTTTGATTTAATCCTTGTGTGTAGCAGCACCGCAAGTACAATGTAAATTCTATATCAATGTCTGAAGAAGGATCCAGTTTAACTGCTAAAATAGATTGATTACTCAGTTATTTCCTGTGCACTTCCCTATAAATCAGCTTTGAATTAATCTCCTTGACGAAAGTCTTCATCCTTCGCCGTTCAAGATGAGACGATTGTGACTATCACTGAATTTCTGTGCTATTGAGATCAGCTGTGAGAAAACTTGATTAACCTTTTTTACTCATAGTTTGATACTTGCGGCACTTTTGCTTCTACTTTATTTTTCAAACCAAGCTACTGTTTAAAGATTCATATACTCTGAATTCAAAATAGGTTTTCAATGTCGGACTTTTAACTCAGAGTCAAGAATCGACACCATTTTGAGATTTTTTTCTTTTTTTTCTTCAAAAGGGGCTTACAATCGTATTTTAAAGCTTTATTACACATCTCAGAAACTGCCTTTCCATTATTAATTCATCAAAAATGAAGAAGAAAAAAGAAAAAAATTCAAACCACACATGATTAATAAATTAATAATTCCTTATAGAACTGTAAACAAAATATTGCATTTTATTCTCAAAGTAAATCAAGTATTCTGGCCTGATAGAAAAAAAAACTTGTAGGCCTATAGCATGTTCACTCATAGAATATCCAAGGGAATAAGGATCAATTAGTTAAATAAAAACTTATTTGTTAAGAATGCACATCATTTAGGTCATTCCCTTTTCAAGGAAAACAGTGTGAATATATACTGTAAACATATAAATGTCAATGTTAAATGGTTGGTTTTATAATAGTCCCACATAATGACCATACCGCCCCCACAATGTGTGACCACAAAGTCCTACCACAATAACCTTTACCTTAATAGATTATCTCTGGAATCAGGAACAACTAGATCACAGAGGGTCAGAGGAAAGATAGTTGAGCCTTGATTAGTAAAACTTTCATAAAAACAAAATGATATTGAACCATAAGCAATAAAAAACAGGATGGAACATATATTTATTCATTTAGTGTAATACACAGTTAGTTGTACTTTACCTTGGGTTTTATTTCATCATATAGGCTAGGGCTTGGGTGATATTGGGTTTATGTCCAGTTTAGATCAAGGGTTAGGTTTAGGGTTAGGGTTAGGAGGGTTGAGGCTAGCTATAGTATTGGTTGAAGGGTTTGAAACTAGGCCTTCAGGACTCCAGAGCAATTATTGTCAGAGTGTGTTGTGGACAGTCATCATGTACTACTTATAATGTCATATTATATGTTCCTGGAAATCAAATGTATACAAACTACTTTATCTTTGGAAACTACAGGTAAGGCTTCAAATATACTAGCTAGATAAATCACGAGAAAATATAATTGAACTACGTCACATTCACATCACAGCTCCACCATTATCTTGTAACGATTTGAGTCACTGTCTGTACATATCTGCATTTTAAGACTTTATCTCCTGACTTTCAAATGTCATTGAATCATTTGCTGTCAATTTCACAACATCTATGTCATTTACAGCACAATTTCACAGTCAAACTTTTTTTGTTTTGTTTTCCTTGAGTGTATCCTGCTTCGTGGAATCCAAACTCTACCAAGTGAAAATAGGTTTGATTTTGTAATTGACTCACCTGTTTATTGCTATTGTGATGTTTATCTTGGGGTAAACAGGAAACAAACAACGTTTGTATGGTTCGTAATGGTATTTCCTTCATTTGTACTTTACATAGTCAGGTGATGGGAGGATGTTTAAAGTGACTAACGCACTCACTGTAACAATAGATAATAGTATTTGACATTGTTAATTAGTATCCTTTATTCTCCCTATCATATGACAGGTTAAATGCTTGATTTAAAAGGGCGATCCTACATTAGAAGAAGAAAAAAACAGATAATTTGGTCAAGCCTCTCCATTATTCCTTATTATTTGAATGATTAAGTAATAATTATAGGCATGCCCCGGTATATGACTTCCATCTATTTCATCCCCCAAAAAGAAACAATAAATGTAACCTATGGCTTTTTCTCTGGTATCAGCATGCTGTTACTGCAAAAGTAAGATTTACAAACAAAATTGTTTTAACAATATCATCTTCTACAATAAATATAAGGATTGTTTATTATTATTTCTTGGGATATATTGATTGTTGATATTTTAGGGGTATATTTCACGATCTTTTTTGTTCACAAGTATTGTTAAATATTTTATTATGCCTCCGCCACCGAAGGTGGTGCCGGAGGCATCATGTTTTCGGGTTGTCCGTCCGTACGTCCGTCCGTACGTCCGTCCGTACGTCCGTCCGTCCGTCCCGTTTGACCGTTATCACAATATCTCAAGAACCATTTAAGATTTAAACTTAAGACTCGGGAATAGTATTTATCACCATAGGAAGACGATCTGATTAGATTTTGGAGTACGTAGGTCAAAGGTCACAGGTCACAGAGGTCAACTTATGAAATTCCTTGTATTGAGTTTGTTAGCACGATATCTCAAGAACCATTTGAGATTTAAACTTCAAACTTAAGGATAGTATGTATCACCATAGGAAGACGATCTGATTAGATTTTGGAG
Organism: Strongylocentrotus droebachiensis; assembly: GCA_035222895.1. Classification (NCBI taxonomy): domain Eukaryota; kingdom Metazoa; phylum Echinodermata; class Echinoidea; order Camarodonta; family Strongylocentrotidae; genus Strongylocentrotus; species Strongylocentrotus droebachiensis. Next base: position 216,474 of record JAVYIG010001750.1, read on the forward strand.
CACGTATGTCAAAGGTCAAGGGTCACAGAGGTCAACTTATGAAATTCCATACATTGAGATTGTTATCATGATATCTCAAGAACCACTGGAGATTTAAACTTCAAACTTAGTGATAGTGTGTATCACTATAGGAAAACAATCTGATTACATTTTGGAGCACGTAGGTCAAAGGTCAAGGGTCATAGAGGTCAACTTATGAAATTCCATACATTGAGATTGTTATCATGATATCTCAAGAACCACTGGAGATGTAAAAACTTCAAACTTAAGGATAGTATGTATCACCATAGGAAGACGATCTGATTAGATTTTGGAGCACGTAGGTCAAAGGTCAAGGGTCACAGAGGTCAACTTATGAAATTCCATACATTGAGATTGTTATCATAATATCTCAAGAACCACTGGAGATTTAAACTTCAAACTTAATGATAGTGTGTATCACCATAGGAAGACAATCTGATTAGATTTTGGAGCACGTAGGTCAAAGGTCAAAGGCCACAGCGCACATTATGAATGCAAAAACAGCTTGTGATCGCGTTATCTCAAGAACCGATTGATGGATTCATGCCAAAATTAGGTCATGTTTGTTACTTGCAGAGCCAATGAACTGAGTAGATTCTTGGTTCATAAGGTCAAAGGTCATGGGCCCATTATGTATGCAAAAATAGCTTGTGAACGCATTCTCATTAGAACTGACAGATGGATTACTATTTAACTCAGAATATCTTGCAGAGCCAATGAACTGAGTAGATTTTATGGTCATGAGGTCAAAGATCAAAGGGTCATATATGTATATGAGAAATTGCTTGTAATCACAATATTCTGAGAACCTGTCAATGGATTACCATTGAACGTGAATTCAATTTTTTTTTTCTGTTTTGGTTTGTAAAATTGCTCTATAACGGAGGCATCATTTTCGACTGCGCGCAGTCGAATTCCATCTAGTTTAATTTTGCTTTGAATGTTATTTGATTATGGAACAGCCTTTATTATATTTTTAAAGAAGTTTTAAAAATAAAAGTATCTAGCAGATGTGTGTATCAGGCAAAGCAACATGTCTACAGAGATGAAAGTTTGTTTAAAAACATAATGAGAACAGGGAGAGTCATTATTTCTCACACATACTCCATTAAAGATCTGCCAAATGCCAAAAACTTACCTTCAGATATTCTACTTATCTCCTGAAAAAATCCCAAGAAATCTATGGATGGCAACAGGTGTCAGATATTCTTTGCAATGTACCTATGAATGTACTTATTTGGTATTTCCTGTCAGATCCATGCGCTGATAACATTCTTGAGACTATTGACTGATTGCTTTTATCAACTGTCAAATAGTCATTGGAGAAACTGAAAAATATAAAATGGGGGGGGGGGGGGTGAGGGCAGGGACACTTTTAGCGTGCTTTAATTTCCTCTAATTTTTAAATCATAGGGAATTCAAATCCATGTTCAGATAACATAGATTACTGACTGATTGCTTGTATCTCTAGTTATATTGAAGAAGAAGGAAATGTAAAATTATGGAAGGAGGGGGGGGGGGTATGAACGATTATAGTTCATCCACCTTCTCCATCCCCCCTGAAAGAACCCACTGCAAAAACACAGAAAACGTCTCCACAATGTACTTGTTAACTTGCATATACCATGGATCATATTTCAAGAGGTTATAATAATCACTGGAAATTTGGAAAAGCCTTTTTATGTAGATATTTTGTTTAACTTTATTAATTTTGATAAGTAAATTTACGCATTTTTTTTCTTTATTAAAACTTTTTTTGGCGTTATGTATCACTTAATTTACTTTTAGCAAGCTTGAAGAAAAAAAATCATGACAAAATTAATATTGTGTCAGGCTTTTCCTGAGTAAAATAATTTCACTTTCTTCGCTACATCATCATCAGCGTACTTCCCTCATTAGTAAACGCAAGGCAAAGACTCCCTTCATAAATGCATGTTGTGTGTATCTCTCAATGTTGGTGATGTTCATGCGGCAGTCTGTTAACTTAAAATTAAGGTTGTGGTTTTCAACTTTAAAGTTATCTTGTAGTTAGGGACAGTGTGGAGTGTGGACCATGGACACACTCGTGTTTACAAAGCTTTAAGTTAACTCTTAGCCTGATAACTATGAGCAGCAGGGGTCCTCACTGCCTTGCATATCATTTTATTGTAGAACAAAATATTATTAACCCCTTAATAATTCTATGTATTACTTTATTGTTTTATGCAACTTTGTACTTTTTGTACCATCAGATTTATATATACTTTATATCTATACAATGTTTTTAATCATGGTTTGTGAAATATAGACAAAATGAAATGAAATGAATTGGCAAAACAAATATTTTCTCCAGCTTGTATATAACTTTGAATAGTCACTGTTTCGGTCCTGTCTTAACCCTCATTGTGGTTAGTGCGTCATTTATAATTAAGAGTTTTGCTAAATTAAAAGTTTAGAACTTTGACGTTCTCGTGTAAACATAGCTCATGTTAGTTTGGCTTTAATATCCTGTTTCTCACATAGCTGCCTCAGGCCAAGAAATGGTCATCAGTTACTGCTCATTAAATAGTTCCTTTGACATGGCCTAATTAGAGCTCTCTTAGCCTCAATTGTTTGTGTTAGAATATTATAATTTCATTATCTAGTTTCGTCTTTGAAAAGATTTTAACTGTCTTAAGTTCAATGTAGAGTTTGGCTGTACATTGTGTATATATAGGGTTTATATCTTCTTTTCTTTTCAATTTGAAACTTCAATGACATTCATTTTCCCAAAAGGCTGCATGTATTTGGACTATTTTAGAAGACTGCAACTCAGTTGACATGTGATGAAGCCCTAATACATGTGTGCAACAGTACGAAATAATTCATAGTATGTAGAACAGTCTTGACTGTATAACAGGACAGAGAAATGGGGAAAATAGTGAAATGGTGCCTAACCTTTTCTTATAAATCTTCTTTGCGGTTGGCAAATTCTTTTCTTGACCTAAAAATAGTATCATGACAACATCAGTTTAATGGTAGGATTTAAACAAACAAAAACGTATGAAACATTGATTTTACAACAAATCAAAACAGATTATTATAGTAACCTGTAAAGTCAGAAAAAGCTCTCACATGGAACTTTTTCGCAAACAATCACAGTTTGTCCAGATTCGCAAAACTTTCATTCCTCAAAGTGGCTGAAAATCATCATTATTTTGCAATCAAAATATATTTTCTTGCAGTGAATTTTTTTTGTTTTTACAATCTATGGGAAATTAATTTTCTGAAAGTTTCTGGTTGTCCAATAGGCTGTTGAGTGAGACTATATCCTCCTTGCCATCGCAATCTCAAAATACTGAAATCAAAAGAGTCGATCGGATGGGGGGAGCAAGACCAATTGTACTCTTGACAAATCAAGCAATAAAACAGAAGGAATCGTTCCATTAGGCCCCTGCTGTGAACCGCCAAACTTGAACTATCCCAACCACTGTCATTGCTATTCTTTTCCAGCATTCCAAGTGCCCCCACTAGACCACTTGTTAAAACCTATCAGAAGTCTACTGCAATTAATTAAAGAATAACATCAAATTTAAGGCCACAAATTTTGGAATTTGCGTGAATGAGGGGTGGTTACAGAGGTTTAGTGCCATTTGGTCTAATGCCAATTCTTCTTTATCGAGCTCGTCTAATCCCAATTTGTTTATTCCCGGTTTGACTACTTCCAACTGGTCTAGTATCATTTAGTCTAGATTTTTTTGCCTGTGATCTATATAGTCTAATTATCAATCAATTGGTCTAATGTTCATGTAGTCTGATCGCCATGTTTTCTAATGACCAGTTGGTGTACTCATCATTTCGTCCTTGAAATACTGCATATTTGGTGTAACATTCAAGTCCTGAAACAAAGTCGCCTTTGGCATTTCCTAGCATTTTTTTTTGGACCAATTGGACATAAGACCAAGTGGATAAGAGACTAGACACTAGACTTAACGGGTTATGGTCGAATTGGGTATAAGACCAGCTGACAAGGGGGACGAAGTGAAAAGTAGACAAAGTGATAATCAGGCTTCATGGACAATAGACGAACTTGATTTAGACAAAATGGAATGAGACAAAGTTGTATGGATCAAGTGACATTAGACCAAATGGCAATTTACCGTTTCAGCGTGCTTTGTCGTTTTTTTTACTGGTAAAACAGGAGCGTGGGAATGCTAGTCAAGTTCAAGGAAGACTAGAACACGTCTTTTCTGCGTTGTTTTTCTTTTGATTCATCTCCACCTTGCGCCTAATGGGAGTGGAGACAAGAGCTCAGTCGGAGGTGCTCCCGTCGTCTCTCTCTCTTCTATTTTTGTAAAGGTTTGGAAAGTGGTCTAATGTGTGGTTTATCAGTAGATGAAGAAATAACATTGTGATTAGAAGAGAAAGAACTAGAGGGAAATAGAGAGAGACAGAGAGACAGAGAGAGAGACAGAGAAATAGAGAAAGTTTATGGTAGAACAGCAAATATAGAAATGAATCAAAGAAAATCATAAGTGAAAATGGTGATATTGTTTTTTCATGGAAAGAATCAATTCAGAAGACTATTGTTTTGTTCTTCTAATCAATCAAAAGGATTTCACCCCAGACAAATAAGTCTATACAAGCCAGAGAAACCAAAGACGCATATATAAACCTGTATCACTGCTCCCTCGGTAAATGGAGCCCTACAAATCATCTTGAAATCCAAACACAAGTCTCATCTCGAACCATTGTTTAGAAAGTAGGAGTTTATGTTCCGTTCAATTTATTCTTTAAAGGTGCCTGAACTCCCCCGATGGCAATAACAGATTTAGTTGTATCTTAATCTGAATATAACAAATATAGTCATATCTTAATTGTTACTAATAATATCCTCATTGCAATAATGATTCACATTTTTTCTAGAGAAAGAGAAGGAGAGGGAGGGATAGAGAGGGAGAGAGTACATGAGTACTCTTAGTTTTTCTCTTGGAGAAATTATATAGATGGTTAAAGAAAATGTGCCCATATCATGTACAAATTGTAAGATTAAATTGGTAAGAGAACCATTTACTTTTGAAATCAACACTTTCCAAGTTTCTATCATATTGTTTTGTGGAAATAAACTGATTATTTAGATAGCAAAAAGAAAAAAATCTGCAAAATGTCAATGACACCCAATTATAAGTGAAGAGAAGATTGGTACTTCAAAATGGTAGAATAACCGTGAATATAGACATAATAAAGCATATCATCTTGCACCTAGTATCAGAGTAAACTGCAAGTAGGAGCAGATAGCCAAAACCAGACAATATAAATGGGAATATGGGAATACTTAGATAAGCACAAGAAAAAAAGTGTAGGTGTGTCTTTATTCACTGTTATTCTTTTACTTTGTTTTATTACTTTTTTGTATTTTCCAGCAGAAATATTTTACAACACCCAACCAGTTTATCATTTATTGTTCATCCCTGAAATTATCCATAAACTAGCTCTAAACTTGCTAAAAAACTAGTTGGGTGAAGCTGTGATCAGAAGCTGTATGAATAAAATTTCATGTTTTGAAAATATTCAATATATGATTTATTCAGTGTATAATAATTGTGATAGTCCTGTATTACCTCCTAGAGGAATACAATAGTCAATTTTCATTGGCCAACATCCACTCGCATAGTCCTTCAAGGCAATATACTATCTTTAACTCATAAAATACTAATTTTTTTCTTCAAGGGTAATTTCAATTCTGGCCCATCAGCTATCCAAACAAGCATACCCATTACACGGGCAGTTTGCGGTTTCTCGTTTGGCTTTTGCCGACCAATTTCAATCCAATCACGGGAATAAAACCAAGCAAAAGAGAAAGAGAGTGAGGACAAACTTTGCTGGTATCACATAATAAATCATCTTGTATTTTACATGATGATTTCGAAGCAGGAGCCATGAAGATAATCAAGAGTGACTTGGCAGGAGTTTGTGTTTACTTTTTTTCTTTTCCATGGAGATTTTGAAGAGAGCTAACATGTCCCCTTGGCCTTGTTCATACTAGGGAAAGTCAAAATATTGCTGAAGGAAACATTGTGAAGAGATAATTGTGTCATCCAACACTCTTGCTTATACGAGCCTAAATTGTCTTTGAGTTGATATGATATACCCGGTATTGCTAATACGAATGATCAGATAACCAAAATTAACTAATTTAATTCATATCACTGAGTACTGCACATTAACTACTTGAATTAGAGAAATGAAAATCAGTTGATATCAGTGTAATTGTTAGTCTTTCATATACAATACTTTTATGTTTTTATTATAATAATAATAAATAATAATATTTAATTTGTATATAACGCTTATTACAAATGTCTCTAAAATTCACTGAAAATGTTTAGAAAGATGTATTCTTGTAAGGACATCTATCATTTTAAGCTCTGTCCAATGGACAAGACAAATAAAGATTAATACTCCTCTCAAAGACCCAAAACTCACTGACTGGACTTTGAACCTTAGACCTTCGGTTTTCAGGACCTCTGCTTTAATCACAGACCTATTGCTTCTGCCCTATTACTACACAAAGAACACACAAAACGTTCTTCAATACGATAATATTCTGCCTTCTGAACATGCCTAATATTGCTTTCTAGTGTATTGCCAGAGGGTAAGATCGACATGGGTAAAATCCAACCCTCCTGAAATTGGAAATTAATAGCTGACCAGCAGGATACTACAAATAATCCTTTTTAATGCATTAAATTATGATGTCCCAATTCATTCCTGCCAAGTTCTTTATGTCACAGGAGTTCAGTTATTTTAAATGATTGGTTGAAATGTTCATGACCAATCAAATTAAAGTGCCCATCGATATACCAAATATTGTTGGTTCTTATTTTCTTATTTTTTCTTGTTTGGAGTCTGCAAGGCCATAAGACATGACATGATGCAGGTTCTGTATATGATATGATCTACATTTGGAATTTTAATCTGTATATATGATTGTGTCTTTGTCTATTCTGTCATTTAAAGTTTTGTAATCATAGTGTCTTATTTTGTATCCCCTACTTTGGTTACTACAACTGCAATTATTCAGGTTCAAGTGCACAATTTGCACATGAAATATCTCCAGTTGATTAAAAGACATTTTCCTATTTTATATGATTTTCTGTCATACGTTTCTGAGTAAATCTTGGTTTCATTCTTGAATGCTACATGATTCCCAGAATTTAAGGACTGCCTTACAGAATTTTTCCAGCAAGAGTAATCTCTTTGACATTTTAAACAGACATGATGTGTGACAGAATGCTATATCTTTGAAAAGTAGGAGAATCCAATGAGATGAACATAAACAATTGCAGTCAATTAGGAACAAAATTATTTTATTTCTCAGCTTTGATACAGACCTTTTTCATTTCTTGTATTCTCAAAATGGTTCTGCATCATTCCATGGAAAAAATAATGTAAAAAATGATTTCCATTTATTTGTTCCTTAACCATCTTGATGTTAAATGAATAATTGAATAAATGAATAAATGAATAAATAAATAAATAAATAAATAAATGAATGTTCATATTCCGTTCACCTTGCTTAAGAGTCTCATTGAGGCAAGAACAGTTTGGTGATTTTAGTAATGATTGTAGTCATATTTGTATTGCGCTTTATAATGTCATTATTATCACTCCTGTTAATATTGGATGCAGCTGCCAATCCACACATGATAGTGCACATGTACCGCTCTCTGGGGAGCATTCCAGCCAGGTGCCATTTTACAACTGCACATGTCCCAAATCCAACCACAATAACATCCTACCTGGTACCCATTTAACACCTGTGTGGAGTGAAACAATGTAGATCAAACGATACATGAATTAATATTCCATTCTCTTCTTGTTCTTCCTTTTATTGTAGACGGAGGACCTGTCTCTGTATCCTATCTCGGACAAGGAGTATCGGTTCCAGTCCTTCTCATCATGCGAGTACAACGGCCAGGTCTACATGACACCTCAAGATTTTCTAGAGTCTGTGACGGAGGGCAACCCAAGACGTAAGTATACAATTGTTCAACGTACGCTTTGGTGAAAATGGCAACATGGCAAATGCTTTAGGCTACCAGGTAGTCAAAAGAATTACTAATTTCAACCCTTGGCCTGACACAATACCTAACCCTAACCCTAACTTTAAACTTGAACCTAATGTAAATTTGTAAAACGGCATGACTAATGGGAGCATCAAAGTTATAGATTGATGATGTAGTCATTCTGGAGCCAGAACAGCGTTAAATACAGGATTGATACCCTTCTGGCTCTGCATGAACAAAAGATACCATTTATATCTTATCAATTTAAGCTCAATAATGAGCAATGCTAGATATATCAGAACATTGAATTCAAATAGTGAATAAGGGACATTTGTAATATCAGAAGTCTTAACTCTTGAACAATGCACATTCAGATGTCTGCTTTGAACTTTTGCTCCAGACATAGAAAATTTCTTAGAATGTCTGATAATTCACCTTGGGATGTTTGATAATCACATTATCATTGAAACATGATGGAAAAGGTCGGAACACCTGGGCCACGTAACAGAAAGCTTAGCACTTTATCAAAATGATTGATCTTTGCGATTGATTACATTGATCACTATCAATGTGAAAGTAAATTGTACAATCAAATTTCCCAGAATAAGGTATTGAGATGAACTCCGGATGAATCCCTCCATTTTTACAAAAGAATTTAGAATGGTGCGATGACCTATCTAAGGGGCGGATCCAAGATTTTGTAGGGATGGGGGTTGTCATATTAAAAAAAAAACTGACAAACAAAAAGAAAGTAAGAAAGAAAAAGCTATCACATTTTCTTTGCTATTCAAAAAATATCTGTTAAGCCCACTCCCTCCATTTTTCATTCAGCTGTTTCTTTGGTAAAAGTTTGAAAGGGGAATCAGATATATTTGAAAAGTGGCACATTTTGGGTTGTGTGATATGGATGTCATTTGGGTTTAAAGGTAAAGACCAGTATTGGAACCGCCCCAATTTCAAAAAATGAAATGGAAGCTCTCATTACCAATCATGTGAAAGAATATGTTTTGACTAATACATGATGATAACAAATTTACCGAGAAATCGCCTAATAATTCATATATTTGGTAAATTTGTTTCTCTCATGGTCGTGTGAGAGATATAGGGTAGTCCCATATACATCTTTCTGTGTATAGTGCTTGTAACTTTACGAAGAATGGGCCAATTTCTTATCATTTTGATGATTCCAGAACCTTGCAGATGCTAGATGCTAGATGATCAACCTTTTCTGATCGATTCCACAATGTTTCTTTCACAATGCAATCGCATGACCATTACTGGTCTTTACCTTTAAAGGTAGTACAAAGTTTCGGTATGGGGTCATGAATTTGGGTCAAATGAACATATTGGAAGCATATGCGATCCTACAATATTCAGTGATAGTTGTCGCGGTTGAAATCGAGTTTAAAGTTATGAAATTATAAAAAATAAACTATTTGTGTTGTATAGCTCCCTCTCAAGGTCAATACATTTATTAAGCTATAAAACAATGTTTCTTGACTCATATCGACCGATTATATTTCTGTTTGGAAATTATATATCACAACTACATATTCTGAGATTTTCATGGTCGCAGCTACCTTTGTACGGCCGTAGGCGCTATTTGAAATTTATCGAAATTTACCGTGAGCACCGATAAATTTGTATATTCAATTTTTCTCAAAAGCAGAAGTGTTTTAGGGGCTAAATTTTCTAGTGCTTATAATGCATCCACAGGGGCATCCAAATATATCAAAATTGTAAAGAATCACTATCCACCCAATTTTCGAAATTTCCCAAAACTTTGTATTACCTTTGAAAATGGGCAGAATGTGTTGTTTCCCACTCTCCTACTTTCCCATCAATTGGAATCAATGTTACTTCATGGAAAGTAGTTGAATGACGTCATCAGCATTGGAGGCTAGACAGAATTTTGTAAAATTGCGTGACAATGGCCCAACAAATCTCTCTGTGTATCAATCATGTTAAGACAACATCTTTTACCAGGAAAAGAAAGTGTACCCACAGTAACTGGTCTTAACTCTTAAAAGTTGATAGCAATGTTCAAGCCTATACTACCTCTTTCTTTCCATTATTTCCTGGACTTCAATCTCTATCATATGTCTTGGATAGTTATGTCTAGGAAAGTCATGTCTAGAAGAATCATCTAGTGTTATTAACCTCATGCAGGAATGTGATTGTTGACTACATTGTTTACTAAGAGCCCAAATGATGTTTCTCTACAACCTGTAATACAGAGTTAATGCCATTGTGGCTCTCTAGAGGTGATGTTATCATTTTGTTCTGGTTGGATGCCAATTGAGATGAGTAAAAGAAAGAAGAAGTTACCTGTTTTTAACCAGAAGGGTGTTAAATCTTTGTAAAATGATACGAGTTAACACCCTTCCGGCTCCAAACAGACAAAGTAACAGCTTGTACAGAGCATATAAAATACTGATCCTTCCCTTAGACACCAACTAGTGTCTCCTCATCTATTGTTTTATCAAATACTGTCTGCGTTTTACTTGATGCTAAGGGGGATGGATGACTGGGAGCAAGATTTGAAGAAATGTTATTAGTGTCAATTTTTATTTTCATGGCTTCCAAAAAATCTGTCTGCAGTACTAAAATTCGTTGAAACTTGAACAATTATCCCCTCATCTTTAAAAAAAATACCATTGTCTTCATTTTTGCTGGAGGGGGGAGGGGGTGGGGTGAGGGAGAGCTTTGAAGAGGTGTTATTAGTGGCAGTCTGCAAGTCAAAGTTGCTCCACGGCTTCTAACAAAATCTATATTTAGAAGGAATCATCTAGATGGAGTACCCCTTTTGTTTGCTTTCATTTGTAATTTACGACTGTCTACATGTCAGGATGCATGCATGGCTTCAGTGTAGCAGAGACTGAGATGCTATTCATCCGATTGTCTCTTTCCATCGAGTCAAACCCCAAAAGGTTCAGGAGAGTCTGACCCAAGGGCTTCGACACAAACTATCATGAGCGCGAAATTTCAACATTTTGAATTTTTTTTTTATTAAGAACTGCAATTTGAGGAATGGAGTATAACTAATTCTGTTTATATTCAAGAAAACTTTCGCTGTGCATGAAGTAGGTCTATATCATTTCAAAGTAAACACATAAACCCATTGGCCTTTGGATTCTATTTAATTTCATAAAATAACCTGTTTTTTTCCATGGAGACCAGCCCAAGCTTATTTAGTATTCAACAGCTTTAATACATAGATATAAAAACTACAGATTTTATTTAGAATGGAAAAACTAATTCATTTGTTTTAAATAGGTGAAGTATTTAGGATTATCATTTAACAACGATGATCTTTTTGGTTCATATAGTAACTAACACCCAGTAGAAATAGAGCCCATGAGACCGATGGCCCACAAGACCGACATGTTGGTCTAATGGACTCTCTGACATTTTTTCTTGGGATTCACGGTCTTGGGGGTTTCCAGCCAACTAGAAGACCCACTGTAGCCATGTATACCTGTGTTGTATAATTCAACTAATCCATACTAGTTTTGTATTTTTTTCAGATTCTGGTTCGCAGGGTGGTAAATATAAATGCACTTTAATATATGTACCAATCATCGTCTAATAATCCTTTTTAAATTTTCCTTAATCCTGAGATAATCTGAAATAATCTGAAATAATATTTTGGTTCAAAATGAGGTAAATTCAAACCAGAATTGGTATATTTCTCAGGCTGTTGGCAATTTCATGAAACTTGTTCTCATTCAAAATGTTGAAACTATACAAGTTTTTGTATTATTTATTTTTACATCTATTTAAAATTGGTTTTTGACCTAGCTGTTGGCAATTCATGAAACTTTGACTTGTTCTCAAATGTTGAAACTATTCAAGTCTGTGTATTATTTATTTTTACATTTATTTAAAATTGGTTTTGACCTGTTCTCAAATGTTATACCTATTCAAGTTTTTTGTATTATTTATTTTTACATTTATTTAAAATTGGTTTTTGACCTAGCAATTTACCTAGCAATTTATGTACCTTCAGATTTTGCATTATCTCAAGATGACCATCTTGTATTAAGCTCATGGCACCTAGGGGAATTTGTATTTATCATTGTTTTACATCTACTATCTTAATATTTTGTTTTCCTTCACTCTCTTTATTCATGATATTAAAGTCATACTTCTTTCAATAAGTCATTGTAATAAATTCTATTTTCCAAAACATCTTCATGTCTCTATTAAAGTGGGGGATCTATAAACATATATAATATTTTGCTGGTGTATAAGACCTTCATTTACTTCATACTTTACATATCGTCTGTTGAGAGCAAGAAGGGCATTAACTCTGTGTTAAAGTGAATGAGTTAACACTCTTCTGGCTCTAAACAGACAACTCTTCTTGTTATCTATGCTTCTTTGTGCACCGTTTTCTAAAATCACCTCACTTTTTAACAGTTTGGTGTTGGTTTTAATTTAACCTGCACTGAACAGAGAAAGATGGTAAAATACTTGTCTTACAAGTTACTACATGATTTGACCTACTATGTATGGCTTTTATGTCCGACCGTATCGTCTATTCAGAGTCAGAAGGGTGTTAACTCTGTGTTAACATATATGAGTCAATGTCCTTCTGGCTCTAAAGAAGCGATGTCATCTGCTGGGAGCCAAATGGGCATTAAATCTTTGTGAAATATTAATTGTTAAGACCCTTCTGGCTCTCAGCAAGTAATACCCCTCTTGCCATACTTAATGTCTGGCACCCAAGCACCGGTCTATTAACATGGTTTGAACCCATGATCTCTGGTTCCAAGATCACTCCTGTGACCACACGACCACTGCTCTATGGCCTTGTTTCACCTCCAGAGGAATAATTGCTAGGCGATGTTGAAATGGGATGTTATCTATTTCCTGACAGAGGTTGAAATATTCTTCCCAACAAACAAGGAAAATGAAGAAGAAGAAAAAAAAAATGTATCCATCATACTAATTTGTAGACAGTGTAAGAAATTCATATTGGTCAACAGAATTGATCACTTCAATGTGACATTTGTAATGTATCCAAATGTATCTTCTTATTGGATTTTGAAAGCAGAAGGAACGTTGCGTGTCTGTGCGTTAATAATAATTAATGATAGTTGCAAGTTATATAGCACCTTTTCCATTGGATACAGGAGTGCTTTGAGATGCCTTCCCCGAGTCAGCGTTCAAGTTAGAATATACATGTTTTACCAAGCACGGAGCGTACCTTTAAAATATATCCTGCTTTGACATGGAGTGACATAGTCATTAGTATGTAACTCATCAGGCCTTAGACAATGTTTATTTTAATGTCTGTCTATGTTGACATTCACTCTCTAGCCAAGCCACTTATTCTACCAAAAGAGTGTTTCTATCATGTCCAACCAGTAAGCCTATTCTATGAACAGGGAGAAACATGTCTACAGGAGTGAGGCCTGTCTGAGCTCCTGAAGACGCTGTTCACATTTGTCTTTGACTTTGGCTTTAGCCTTGGTAGGAAAATTATTACAAAGAGGTGAAGGGGTGGCCACCCCTCCCCATTCAAAATTTCTATTTGCATTATTAGTTCTTGTAAATTTTAGGACACTTTTATCTCTGTTGACATATTAAAAGTCTTTCTTATTAATTGAAAATCCTGGCAAGTTTGTGAAAAAGGCCTTGAAAATAAGATCTTGTTTCGACCCTGAATCTCACATGGGATCTATATACCTTTAATCAGTTTTAGCTGAACAATAATATACAGTGAATAATAATATATAATGACTAACTGAAACAATGAATTTATCAGTTGTGAGTGTTTGCTTTCTTAGGTAGATATTAACTACTTACAATTTCAATACTTTAATACTAACTTTATACTAAAAATGCATTATAAAATTCATATCCATGTAATGATGCTTTAATTTTTTACGTTCCAGATTTTTGGAGTAAGTTTGATGAAAATACAGATTGTCACATGTGGTGATGAAATAAGACAACTTTCATTATGGCAATCAACCATTGTTTCCATGTTGATGGCTATGATACAAGAGTTTTTTTTTTTTTTTGGGGGGGGGGGGATGTCATTGATTTTTACAAGTTTCCATATTGTGTTCCAATTTTGTTGAGTTGCCAAAGAAAACTAGAAAATGCTAATTATGAAATTTAAGCTTCTAAAGGTTAATTGGCAGCAACCTTGTATATTAATTGAAATAGGGCAGAAGATCTTCTATTGACATACAATTCAAGAATTAAATTGCAATATGACATGAAGTTGATTTGTATCAATTTAGGACGAATAGCCAGTAAAATCTCGTCCAATTATGAACTATTGTGCCATAATTGTGATAGATCTCATCCTCATTATATATATATATATATATAGGGATATGGTATTGTTTCTATTTTCATTCATGTCATGTTTTCTGAATAAATTACACAAACTTAATTTTCTACTTAAAATGGTAAAAACAAATATCTTGAAAATGTTTTTACTGTTAAGCTCCATCAAGCCTGTGGGTATTGCTTTCTTCTAAAACACTTCTCCTTATGACCATCTTGCTTGGCCCAGACACTAATCATCACAGTGATTTTTTGAAAATGTACTTAAAAACTTTTTTTTTTTTGAATTGATGACAATGCATTTCTAGAATTATTTATATTTGAGAAAAAGACTCCATTAATATCATTTGTAATAATTTATCATATAATATATGCATACATGTATGCCATGTAATATCTTGTTTCTTTCTTTTTAAAAAGTTATTTTCAAGAAGCTCTTTGTACAAATTGTTTGCTTTTATTTCCATAATGATATCAACAATTTTACAAAAAGGGGTAAATTGTAAATTCACGCATGTAAGTCTAGCAGGTAGCCCATTTCATTGGCATTTCCACTGTTATTACCCCCATGCGGTTCTTTGGTGTCACATAAAACTTTCTCCCTCTCCCAGACTTTGCTTCTTCAGTTTGTCACATCAATAAATATCCAGGAATGTTTGATATTAATGGTTCGGAAATGTATCATTTCCACTATCGGAAATCATTTGATGAGATAGACAGGTAGCAATAGCATCGCAATTAATAACAATATCCCTCTAATTGTCGTCCCCTGAATGCTGTTTGAGAAGAAACATTGAGGAATGGATGATTGTTTGGGTATAGCGAGACAAACAGTTTACATGTGTTGCTTGATATGTGAAGATGCTGTTACCTTAATGAATGTTGAAAGCTTCTGTCTACGCTTTCTTCCAAACAATCAGTGGTAATGGGTGCAGATAGATTGCTTGATATTAATCCTGTCAATTGTAGGCAATGGACCAGTCCTTGAATTTATTTTCTATTATGCCTTTCATGAAACTAGAATGATGAAGACATATATATTGTCCCCTGAGAGCTATAATGGCATTACATTCTATCATTGTATATAGGGTTAACACCCTTTTGGCTTTCAGCAGATGATGTTCCGGTCATTTTCGTCTGCATCTACCAAAGTCTGAAAACCAAAGAACTGACATATGTTGTCTAAGAAACTATCTAGTCTGGTTCTACATGTCTATCTCCCTTAGGTTTTCCCTTTTTCGTCTACTTTAGTTTGTCCATTGTAGTTTGGTTTTTAATGATTGTATGTCTGGTCAAAAATGTTTGTGATTGATTGGTGAAATATAGTTTGAAGCAAAACAGCTATATCCAATTGATTGTTATGTCATATATTTGGCCAATTGGTTTTGATTATTCAGATGTATCATATCACTAATTCGTTAAAATCCTTGCTTGGATGCAGGTACATTTGATCATAGGGCTCCAAGGTTTGATGCATGCACAGCCCTGAATTTCTAGGTCTCCTAGAAAATCATCCGTTGAGAGCCAGAAGGCCCTTTAACACTATGTCAAAGTATACGAGTTAACACCCTTCTGGCTTTGCGGCGGACTATGTACTCCATCTCTATTGTCCCCCTGAAACAGATACAGAAATCATTGATCCTTTGAAGGGTCCGCCAATTAGCACGGTCAACATTCTAGAGTGTCTAAAGAGTTTTGACAAAGGATTTGGGAGAGGACCTCAAGAGGGGACAAGAGAAAGTTCTCAAATATCGGAGAGAAAAGAGGACAAGCTTGCAGACGATGTCTTTGGTCTCTCTCTCCCCCAGTAAACATTAGTTCTTTTTGTCGTCTTGTTTGCTGATGACTCAGTACGGGGCTATCAATGCAAATAGGAGCGCTTCGGTCGGACCAAGGAAGAGATGGGCGGCATCTAGGTCTGGGGCGTTTGATGTCCTTTGATCACCCTGCCCCCTCGACCCCCAAAGTGGAAAACAAAACTTAGCTGCTCTAAATGCAGTATGATTGTTTCTACAAGACACTGAATACTTATTAAATGGGTTTATTCAATGCTGTTTATATCCTTTTGTGGGATTCCGCCTTTGTCTGATGCTTTTTATATCGTTTTGTACAATTCTGTTTTGTACGATAAAACAAAGTTTGTTAAAGCGCTTTCTCTGGAGTAGCGTTGAGCTTCTAAAATCTAGGGACCTGCTTTAAAACTCTTCATTTGAGTGAGAGACAAAGAAGAAACAAAGTCACAACAATGACACAAATAATCCTATGAATCTTCAGGTTCTGAGGAGCTGTAAGCAAACAGTTGTCATGGTGATTTTATGTTGACCACCCCAAGTCTTGTGTAAATTGGTTTATTTCAAATAATTTTAGGAACTATTGGTCTATAAGCTCCATCAATATGTTAGATCACTTTCTATTCAATTCTTAATCATTCAACTACAATAGCTGGCTAAGACTCTTTTATTTTAAGAACAATTATGGAGACCAAACACCTTTAATAGAGGTTAAAGACGGACAAGGCGGCTTAATAAAAAAGGAATCCTCTCCTCCTTCAAGAGTGGGTGTCTCTTAAGAGTGTTTAGCAAGTAGGTGCGATAGTCCAGTATGGCGCCTCGCTTGCATCACACCCAACCGACATCCAGACAATAGACATCATGTACTTAGTCTGGGTAAAGCCACACCGAGATGTGTTCTCGGCTCTTCTGTAAACTGTCACAAGTTCTCACATCGCCCTTTGTTTACGTCATTGCTAGGCCTGTGGAATGCTGATTGGAGGGGTTGCGTGGAGATGGGGAAATAAACCCATTCAAAACAAAGGAAATGCGCTCACCTTAATGTACTCTTACAAAAACACATCGCACCTATTTTGTCTTGTTGAATAGTCTTCTCACGATAATTATGCCATGATCGTTTATTATTCTCATTGAAGAATTAGCCGCATCATTAATCACTAGGTAATAGATGAATGTGGTCATGTTTGATGTCGTTCTGAAATTAGGTTTTAATTAATTTGCATTCTTTTATGACCCTGTCATTATGAAACTGACACCTTTATGAACTTCTTTTTCTCTGCCCCACTTTGTTTCTTTATATCTTGTGCAGGATTAACATTTTGATTCCATTCTCTTCAAATCCTCTTGCCTTCTCTCCTCACTTTTCTTTCTCTCATCCCATGGTCATTTTATCACATTGCTTTGAATGTCGGTTAATGACGCACTTCAATAAAACCGCATCATGAAAACGTTGAAGGGAAGTCAAAAGACAATATCAACATATCCTTTCTTCCCTACTGTTTCAGCAACCCCCAACCTATAACCTATAAGCAATAATTCAATTTGGCTCTCCCTAATGGCAATGTTTGACATGCAAAATAATCTCTCTGCACCACTTATCCCCATATAGATTTCAGAGCGAAATTTCTCTTCTATTCTTTATTTTCTTAATGTATGATGGGTCAAGTTATGTTAAGAAAATATTGCCTCTGCAAGACAGGTAATGATAATGATGTACTGTGTAAAGACTATTTTGTTCTCTGTACCATTTTAGAGTTTTACTTTTCGTCTGTATCTGAAACTTTGGTTTAGGCCACTGTAGAGGTTTTGACAGTTTAATTTCTAGGTCATTTGTGTGCTACCCTTGAATTGAGAGATTCAATTGTGTTCTTCTGTATTACAAGTTTGTTAAACTTTACCTGCAATAAACATTATATAATCGTGTATTTTTTCATTTGAATGCATCTTCTGGTTACCTGAAGAACATGGTTTTATCTGTGATCCACTTGAAACAGATGTAATAAAGAAGTGATTAATCTGTACTGTAATTAGATAATTAGATTTTAAGGTCGTAAAAGTAAAGTAAAGTTCACTCAAACCCTTGCTTAATTTCTTGGGAGATTGCGGTTGCTTCTTTTCCTGGACCAAATCAAGGAATATAGAAGGTTGGAAGACCCCTCTGTATCAGTTACTCATCAAAGGATGATTCATTTCAGGTTGACTAGCTGTCTTTATAGCTTGATATTGACTTAGTCACAGGCTCTCAATCCCTACCCAACAATGAGGTTTATTAATCGTTTTGAAAGTAACCCAGTTTTATGCAGGGTAAACTAATTGTTAGAGTATCTGCTGAGAGCCAGAACGGTGTTAATCAAATGTATAGAGGTATTAAACACCTTCTCGCTCTCAGTAGATTATTGTGGAGTTGTATTGTATGTAAAATAAAAATTCTTGTACTTGTGTGTGAGTGGTTTGAAAAATGGTTCTTATTTTAAGAAATATAGCATCGTCTGGTGAGAACCAGAAGGGTGTTAACCCCAGTTCTTTTACACAAATTTAACATTCTTTTGTCTCTCGACACTTTGACAGACAATACATGTATATCAAATAAGACCCTCTGAGCTTTTGGCATGTTCTTTTCAAACTAACACCTTCATTAGATATTAAGGTGTACCTTATGGCTTAATTAATAATTTATTACCACGTTACAATCAAAGGCAAGAGTCAATTAAAAAATAAAATAATGATTAACGGCAAATTGAGGTTTAGGATTTGTAAATAGGATAGAGGATCCCATTATCTTGAGATTTGGGAATCATTTATTGTCAGTTGATAGTCTTTCTCTCCCTCCCTCACTCTCTCTCTCTCTTTCTCCCTCCCCCCCCCCCCTCCCTCTCTCTCTCTCTCTCTCTCTCTCTCCCCCTCTCTCTCTCTCTCTCTCTCTCTCTCTCTCTCTCTCTCTCTCTCTATCTCTGGCTCAGAAGATGTTTTATGAATGGCATATATAGCTCACCTTTCATCTCAAGATGCTCTCTAATAAACCGGCTGAAATAATACTAATATAAAACACACCCTTCCTTTCAGGAGAAACACAAACTATCAAAGCTCTGATTTATCCAAGTGTGATCTCCGACCTGATATATTAAGCCCCAAATCTTTAGATTTTTGTGTCTTATCAACCCCAGACGTTCTCTCCTTTGATCAGCTATCAAAACATGATTTTCATTTTTTTTTTTTTTTGGCAGCGATTTTTATAACTTTCAGATGGGTGCAAATTTATGAGGTCAGCCAAAGGTTGTTGGAGTTCAAGTCCTCCTATCCGCCACCATCTTAAAGATGCAGCCAAGTTTTTATATCAAAATCGTCTTCGGCTGTATCTCCCCAAATTTCCTGAAGTTTGATCACGTCTTGCTAGCCCGAGGCATTGAAGCGAAGTCCCTTAATCCTATGTTACAAAAACAGGATAATATATGAAATCTGTCTAATATGTGTTTTTATCATGCAGTAAAGAACATATGCTACTATTTGCCTTCAATAAAAAGATAGATATGAGTTGCCATATATGGGTAGAGTTTGAACAAATATTCAAATTTAATTAAAAAAATTAGATAAACTAATTTAGGTTATTATTTTTGTGAATTAATCAGATTGTGCTACAAGTGTTTTAGTTTTAGAGTGCATACAATTATTGTAACATTCCTACATATGGCCTACTGTGCATATTATTTTTTGTTAAGCAATAAACCCAGTGTAAAGTAAAATTAGGGGGGGGGGGGGCGGTGAAATATGTTATTAAACTTAAACTTGAAAACATAGTGTAGATGTTAAAGAGGGTAGTTTACCACAGCTTATGAGAAGAAAAAAAGATCTTGTTACATTTATATCATAGTAAAATGATTAAAAAATGTAATTTTCACTGGACCTTAATGCCTCATGTATACATATTGTGAGGGTATTATGATTAGGATTAATGTCATTTCGGGGGGGGGGGGGGGGCGGGGGGATATCAATAACTTATGATTATAATTATTTGTAATTTTTGCTTTCATCATCATTGATAGATAAATATCCTTAATACATTTCTCCAAAACATAACATTCCAAAGTTTCTTTTTAAGCTCAAAACAGCTGCATTTAGTTCCAAATCGCAAACATTTAAAAACATAATTTTTACCAGAACAACAAGGGTTCCTTTAAGATGGTTACCAAATAAAAGGGTTTTGGAAGGATTGAGAGAGTGATTTGTGTGCTAATGGAGTACATATGGAATACAGGTGTGAAAAGTTACACAAATGTATTGAGATGATTACCACCTGAAAATATGAGTGGTTTCAAATGGGGTCAAAAAGTCAGCAGAAACGAGTACAACAAGCGATTCTTAAATTTGATCTTGGTTCTTGCATGCGTGCCTGGAATGAAGGATAAATCCTTTAGGTACTTTTTTTTATTTGTTATTATCTTGTCTTGTAGGCTCATAAAAAGGGCTTTCAATTGTGAAAGCTCTTACTCTATATTTAATTTATAATTTAAAAAAAATTTAAAACATCAGAAGCTTGAATATTTCTGCAAAATTATTTCATTCATCAATCTTCTAGGCATCATGTTTTGTTTGTGCGTATGTACAATAGATGCACATACAATTAAAAGATAACTAGACTTGCATTGTAATGGAAACAAAGCAGTTGTCCATTTGAAAACAAAAGTCTAAGGAAGTAGACTCAACCTTTAATTACCTCATGTTGTATCGATTGTTCAATCACTTTTTTTACAAGAGGTTAAACCAGTTGGTACTAGTTTGTTTTCTTGCCTCCTTGTTTAACGACAAGAGATGGCTTCCAGAGTCTCCTAAGACTGTCATCTTTTTTACAAATTGTTTGTTTGGAGTTGACTTAGCCAACCAGATTATACCTCCTCTCCCTCCTTCTTACCTAGCAATGAAATAGATTTCTAAGAAAATTTGTCATTTTTCACCTTCAGCCCTGTTTGACAACTCTTGAAGTGATTGTTTGTTTTGATGCACCCCTTAGAGGGAAGTTGTAGTCTTTGTGTTGAGCTAATTTACTGTTTACTGTCAAAATGAAAGAAGAAATGATGGGGAAATGGGATCATGGGCAGACCAGACTTGCCACAACACAAACAAATAATCATGGGCTTTTCCGAAGGGGCCGTTTATTCGGTCATTTGTTACTTGATGACCTGACATGGTTATGGCTTAATCCTGACTGGCTGGGATCGGTTCTTAGAATGGGTGCATGGTTCATCTTTAGTGTTGTCATCACAACCATCATCATCGAATCCTGCAGGATGTTTGGAAATAATTGAAGGTATTCTTCCGCTCTTATTGGGGTTATGTTTCCGACTACCTGAATGGAAAGTCAAGATTATCAAGACTGATGAATATGACATTGAATAGTGTTTGTTTATATTCAATTTATATTTTAACGAGCATTGGGTATGTCCTACAGATGTGCCACCTCCCCCCCCCCCCCCCTTCCCTCCCCATCCCCTCCCCCCCCCCTTTTCCTCCCCATCCCCTCCCCCCCTTTCCCTCCCCATCCCCTCCCCTTCTCCTCCCCATCTCCACCCCATCTCCTCCCCATCTCCTCCCCATCTCCTCCCCATCCCCTTCCCATCTCCTGCAACCTATCTGTCATAAAGACAAGATGATGTCATCTCCGGTCAGGACTACTCCAAGCATTCTTTGAGATGCCATTCTAGACTGAAAAGAGTGTTTTCATATATCTCTTTTTTTCCCTTCAATCTGGACACAGTTCACACTGACCATTCAGAATGAGAAATACCTTTGCCCAGTCTTGGGGAACATCTTCAAAATGATCTACATGGCCTTCTTCTGGTTCTAACAGCAGTACATGAAAGTTACAATGGATTTGATCTAGAATACTCTTCTTGTGCAAGCGGTACGCCTGTATAATTCCCACCAAGTCCCTCCCCCCCCCCAACCCTCCATTCCCGTGTCTTAAATGTCAACCTTTTCTTTCCTCTTAAACAAGCGCCTCACTCTAAATCACCAATATCCATTTCCCAAGGTTTTCATATATAAAATTAAATGGCAACAAAAAACCCAATTAGTGTCAAGGAACGATCTGACCAGCACTCGTTATGAAAGCATCTTAATTAGTGGGATGGTCAGTTCGATGATATGGCTTATTAATATCCAGGAAGTGCGGTTTGCTCTGATTGTTTTTGGTTTATGAGGTAAGGCCATTTGGGTGTGTAGCTGTGGTGTATAAATACCTTGACATACCCTTAGAGATAATTAATTGGTTCGTTTAGGATAGCCCGGCAGTGGAGCTTAGTCTCTTTGACCGGTAAATGATGTTCACCTTTGTCATTGTCAAGTAGTCTGTCGCAATGATTGTGCTAGCTCATGATCCACTAAATTTGCCTAACTCTACAGGTTATTAAACTTCTTTTTTATGTTGAGGGCGGGGGGTGGGGTTTTAAAGTAAGTTAAGCTACTCTTTTTCATACCAAAAAAAAAATGTAAGGAAGCTTGGTCCAAGACCTCTGTGGTCTTTTGTTACAAAACTGTTGCTTCTCAAAAAAAATAGTGAAAATATTTCATAATTTTTTCTAGATAAAATAATTTTTTTCACAACAAAAAGTTTGCCAGGTTAGTAACTTACAGCAGTGAAATTTTCGTTTGTTGTATATTACATAATAATATAGATCATGATGTACAACAAATAATAACTACAAAATTGATAACAGGGAGGATCTCTAAATTGTAAGATGGTGGCAATTTGGATAACAAAAGGAAAAAATACATTAAACTGACTTAAAGAATCTTTTTAAATCATGTAATTATACTTTAGAATAAGTTAAACAAGTCTTTTCTTCTGAGCCTAATTGTGCTTTCTTTTTTATAATAAATACAAACGGCACTTCTAAGATAACGTTTTTTGAAGAGCTGGTAAATATTAAGCTGGTTGAAGTCTTTTGAGTGAGAGTGACTAACTTTAATAGGAAGTTCATTCTGACAAAGGTGAAGAACATTGTATCGTTCAAAGTCAGTGGAAAGTGTCATGTTTACCAACCCCATGTTTGGAGACAAAGGGGCAAATAAAGCTTTTTACAACCTCATTCTCAGTATGATTGTATGAGAGTAGGTTAATGAACTTATAGAGGATCCTAAAATAGGATAAAAAACAAGGAATTAGCACTTACTTGTGAAACCAGTGTTATACTTTGTGTACTCTCCCTTATCTTCTCCTTTTAGTGTGGGGTTGAGAGAGTCTGATTGACAAGTTTGTCATGAATAGTACTTTTTAGAAAACTGTCTGCCTCATTATTCAGTGCTCCTAAAAATAGTAGATTTTGGTGAGTTGTTTGAAAAGTGGTTAAAGTTATGGTGAGAATTTTTCAAGAAAATAATGTAGACAGAAAAAGGAGTAGATTAGTAATCCTTATTCATGCAATTCATAGTTGATTTTCAAGAAGAAGAAAAAACTTGTGAACAACTTGTGAACCTTGCTATTAAAAAAAATATTTAAAAAAATAAATAAAAACTGCTTATGCTTTCTTTCTGACTAATGTGGCTCATTAAAATGAAAAAGCTTGGATTTTTTAAGGTCTTGGCACTCACAGGGGTGAGATGCACATGAGCCCCCCCCCCCCCCCACCCCCACCCCCTCTCCCTATTCCAACTTCAGCCCTCCAAAAAGACATTTAAAATGGGGGGGGGGGGGGCTCATATACATACCTGTAGATCTTCAAGAAACTCAATACAAACACCTTTAATAAATTAGTATGGAGCCTATCCTTTATGATCAATAATTTTACTGAAAACAATACTGATTCTTTCTCATTTTGTAATTGTTTTAATCAACACCTTTGCTCTTACAGAGACTGTGACTGGTTTTTCTGTGGTGGTCCCACCCATTACAATTTGCGTTTGTACATGTGTCACCAATTAGAGAAGTCATGGTGTAGGTGGTCATCATGCCAAATGTTAACACCCATGGGATTAATCAGTAAACCACAATTCAACTTCATTTAGTAGTTATTTACTTGTAGTGAAACACGCAAGTGGTCAGGTGTACGCCTAATCGTTCAAGGAATTCAATTGATGCAAATTAGTGTGAAATAAAGGTCACAGAGGTCAAAAAATCGTTCTAATTTCTTTATACGGTTGTAAGAGCTTTAATTGTTACGGCAGCTTTATAACTGACGTCTTCAACATCAGCTGCTGAGAGCCAAAAAGGCAGCAACCCATATGTAAGACATACTTAGTGCCCTTCTAGCTCCCACGAGACGATGTAATGTGCGAATTGTTCCAAAACTTTAGCATTTTTCATGTTTAAACTTTAAAAGCCAAATTCTGTTCACATTTCACCAAAAGCTGTCTCTTTCTCTGTCTCTCTCTCCCTCTTTCTTTCCCCTTTCCCTCTCTCTTTCTTTCCCCTTTCCCATCCCTCACTGTCTCTCTCTCTCTCTGCCTCTCTCTCTCTACCCCTCTCTCTCTCTCTCTCTATCTCTTTTCATCTCTTCTCTTTATAACCATACTTTAACACACAGACATAGCTTTTTCCTCTTTGCCCCACAATTTTTCTCTTTACACCTCCATAATGCTTTCATGTACCCTATCAATGTTTCCCTCCAAATGAGAAACCTAGCCAACTATTTCCTGTGCCAGCATTATACATCAGGGAAATTAGAGTTGTAGATGCCTTCGCTTATCTTCATATTATCATTGAGCTGCATATACAAAATGTGAGTTTGATACTTTTTATCTTTAAGCTTCAAAGATGTAAAAGATGTGGCCAGCTTGGAACCAATCCACTAACTCAATGTAAATGCTTATAATTTAACACCTCATCTACTGTATTAATGCCCTCCTTGCTATTGGCATACTAATTACTCCTTTTTGTTTTCTTTGACATCACTGATGTTTAAATTATATTGTACTGTGGTTAATTTTTTTAATATGAAATGTAAGCTCCGGTGTACCTCAATTTACCTTCATTAAAATGTGTGAAGACTTGGGTATCTCTGAATGCTTATAGAAGTTGACTATTAAATGCGTCACTGGTTAATGAACTTGCTTATATCTTTAGGTTTAGGCATTGCATTTAAATGAAACCAGTGACGAGCTTGATTCTTAGGAATATGACTCACACAGATTAGTGTTTTACACTTATTGATTTATATACTGTTAAATGTAAATCAGTATTATTGTATGCATTCCATCATGTGTATTGATTTATGCTGTGAGCACTGAACTTGACTGTTATCACAAGAAAATCATTCAAGTTAAATGCAGTGGCACACTTTGGAAAACAGTTTACCGGTAGTAGGCTTCCAGGGTATACATGCAAATCAGCTAGTCTTTAAAGATAAAGTTGAGTTCTGGTCATGCGATTGCAGTGTAAAAGAAACGGTGTGAAATCAATCAGAAAAGGTTGATCATCTAGCATATAAATATTGGTGTGTACTGCAAGGTTCTGGAATCATCAAAATGATAACAAATTTGGCCCAGTCTCGGTAAAGTTACGAGCACTGTACACAGAAATGTGTATATGGGACTACCCGCCCCGATTTTCATGCTGTTACATGCCATATTTAGAATATTAACGCATTTGAAGAGCCATGCTTTTCAGGGAACATTTGTTATCCGATATTTTTCCACACTTGCATAATAACAATGATAACGCTCACAAATTATTTTTCACCTCTTCCCCGCGCTCAACCTTCTCTTTAAGCCGGTCTCCATTATTATGACACTATCCAACTTTATGATGACTTGAGACATGCCCACCTTTACTTGAAAATCCTGTTTCTTGATTAACCGTTGATTGTGAGGAAAAAGCTTCATTATGTGATTGTAGTCAATGGTCCAGTAGTTTTAGACCCTTAGTTACCAAAGAGTACAATGTTTGCTTCGAGCCAGAAGGATGTTAACTCATATTGTTAAGCACAGAGTCTATGTGCCCTTCTAGCTCTCAACAGCATATATAAAAAGAGGAAGGTCTAAAAAAAATGTAGATCTATTTAAGTCAGTCCAGTCCTGGAGACAGACTTTTACCCAAGGCCCGGCCTTCCTGTCTTGTCTCCAAATACTTTAATTAATGAACATTTTTAGATTTTCTTTCCTTATTCTTCTTGTCTTCTCCGTTTATGCTATTCTCATGTTATATATCAATATTATTTTATAATTTGTATATGTTTTTTAAAATAATCGTGTAGCACACCTTGATGTTGGTCATCCATTTCCTGTTTACCTTTATATATTTTGATGAAAGTATTGAATAAAGTGAACTTTAACTTGAACTTGTTTAACCCTGTGAAAGAAAAGAAAATTCACAGTTAAGCCAATAGTTTGTCATACCAGGGGGTGTTTCACAAAGATCCTAAACTTAACTCTAAGTTAGACTTAAACATTATGGAAGGCCATTTGTTGCCTTAAAATAAAATATTTTCAAAAGCAAAAGTTCAAGTATTTTAGACTTTTTATAAATTCTACATCAAGAACATTAAATCCCAGTTGGAAGTAGAAATTATTAATAATACAGAATATTTTCATAGATGCCAACAGCTTTCCATAATTGTTAAATCCAACTTAGAGATAAGTTCAACTTAGGATCTTTGTGAAACACCCCCAAAGGAGCTTCAAAATATACATACATACATACACATACTCCTTAGAAAATACTAATTTTTGTAGCACCTTGATCTTGGCCATCCATCTTCTTAACCTGAGTTGGTTTAGAGAGTTTAGAGAAGTTCACTCCTTAATGCTTGAGCCTTCTCAGACCCTGACCTTGTTAATTGCATATCATCGTCGGTCACGGTCCGGTCATGATCGGTCTGTACCCCATCATGAGGCCAGCGGGCATCTCTTCTGGTCAACCCTTAGGCCGATAGGGGTGTGGTGACCGGTGTCCACTGAAATCATGACCACTTGACTGGACAAAGTGTCCCCCTTCCTAAGTCCCTCTATGTTGCCCCCTCTCAATAAATGATATTTGGTTGTCCCCCTTTTAAAGTATTCCCAAAACATCTAAATGTCATTACTAATAACTTGACATTCAAGTTTGAGGAAACATCGCATGTTTGGTAGTTCTCAATTGTGTTTTTTTGCCTCCAGCCATTTGTTATTCATTGGTATCTCACTATTTGCAATTATTTTTTTCATGATCACGGCTTCCCCCTCTCTTTTCTGTAACACCCCCTGCAGCCATTTCCCATCGAGTTTGCCAAATTTGTCAAGTTCATGTGATGAGCCATTGTGCAGTCATAGCACATATCATGCTGCGTGTATGAGTCGTTTCTTTCTAATGAATTGTAGTAAGAACAGAAAGCGTTTGTCTATCTTGGGAAATGCTTTTCGATAAAAACCAGGACAATTTTGTGACATGAAACTGATGCAAAATATTTTTTTTTAAAAATTTGCTAATTATACGATTCTAACTTTTGTTCAATTATTTTGCAACATGAAGCTTCACAGATCTCAACTTCTCGCAATATTTGTCCATTTCATGCATGTAATAGTCTGAAATCACAGCTAAAACTTTTAGTTTATTTTCTCTTGTTTTAATTCACCTATAACTACACCAGTAATCACACCAAATATATTATTAGATGCCATCCGTTTTGTTTCGTGGTCGTTAATCCTGTTTTGAAAAATCCTGAGATAAAGAAGCTGAAATTATGCATTTAAATTTTTTGGGTTGATTCTTTGAAACATTATGATTAAAAAAAGAGGAATAAATGCAGAACAACTAAGAGGAAATCACTTTCTCTCATACTTTATCAACCAAATAATAAATCAAGAACAATGCACATATGCTTCAAGTTTCTTAAAAGGTGGTGCCATTCAACATCGTCTGAAGGGACCTTTTGTTGTGAGGACATCCAGGGGTAGCAGGACAAAAGATTAGCAAAACGATTATCTGCCATTCTTGCTGTCATTGGCGCCAGAGCCCTCGGCACGATGCCCAGCGTGCGCGGTGCGAATCTCGACACCAACCGTGTAAACGCCACAGCCCAGGTGCCCACTGGCCGGGCACCCCCTGTAGGGCTTGCTTGCACCTCATTAATGGATCTGTCACCGCTAATTGTGGCCCAACAGACACTTTGGGAGGAGGGTTACCCGGGACCTGTTCCCACTGGTGGTCTAGGCGATGTTGACATTAAAGAAATTGGTTGTCCTCCTGCATATTCCCTTATTTTTTAAATAAGGCATTCAGTGCATTCATAGACTTCTTATAACTAAACATAATTTTGGTCTGTTTAGAGCCAGACAGTCGTTGACTCATTTACTTTAAAGGGATCCTGTAACTTTGTCTCAGATTCTGAAACAAAATTCTAGATTTAGCTCATGATGCAATGATAATTATAAACCTTTAGGTCAGTCAGGAACCTCATGACTTTTACAAGCCGATCGCCTGTCTGATTATCAAGATATTTATGATTGGAATTACAAATTTTGAAAACTGTTCGCCTGACGGTTTTCATAACACTACAGTCTATTGGGGAAAACGAGTATGGTTAAACCGGTCAGTCAAAGATTTTTACTTTTTTGAGGCACTTCTTGATCATTTTGAAGCGCAATTTTTTTAGGGCTTCAATATTACACCATATCACAGACACTGATAACACGTAGGGCCGTGTATCTCAGATTTAACATTGTTAAACGATCCCTTTAACATTTACTTGAATGTCCTTCTGGCTCTGAACAGACAATTTACACTACCGGTATGTTTCCAGCCCCTATTTATTGGACAAATAATGTTTCAGTGAAATTTATATCTGCATTGTAAAACTTTTTTTAACCTACCCATGTTATTAGTCTGAGGATCCATATACTTTCTTGTGTTTGATCTGGATTGTAAGAATCTTTATGAGTCCTGTTTAATATAATACTGTAATATCCTGGAGGTCTGGACGCTGATTTGGAGCACCCATGTGTCCTGGTTGGTGTTTCACAAAGATTCTAAGTCAAACTTAACTCTAAGATGGACTTAACAACTATGGAAAGCCATTAGCATCTACGAAGATATTTTGTAAAAATTATTTTAAGAGGCATAAAATGTTGATTCAAATCATTCATATCTTTTATTATCAACAAGATTTCATGTTCTTGATGTGAAGTTTATAAAAAGTCTAAAATACTTGAATTTACGCTTTTGAATGTATTTTATTTTAAGGCTTCAAATGGCTTTCCATAACTTTTAAGTCCAACTTAAAGTTAAGTTCGACTTAAAATCTTTTTGAAACACCCCCCTTGTGTCTTGTCAGTTTCTAGCAATGGGAACAGCTATAAATCTTTTGAGATTGCTGGTGCTCGCTTTGAACTCGTCATTTTTTCAAATCCCAAGACATCAATAATGACATCTAATCAAGCATGTATACTGGCTGTATTGTCATTTTTCATCACTCCTCATTCATTTCCAAGAAATGATCATAGTTGGACCATTTTGATATACCAGTAGTAGTTTACCCCCCCCCCCCTCTCTACCCCCCCCCCCCCCCTTGCCTCTCTCTCTCTCTCTCTCTCTTTCCAGTATAGGTATATCCTAGCATGAACATCAAATAACAAAACGCATAGTTGAGCATCATTTTTTAACAAAAGCTGAATAAAGAATCAAGGTCCCACTCCACTCTGATGATTATTTTAACATACAAAAATCGTTTAAACTTGGTGGGGTTTATGCGTGCACGCTAATGATTGCCTTACGTTGTGTCAACTGATCTCTGGAAAATTGTTTCTTTTCACAACTTTTCTTCATACAATGTTGTTTTCCAGTCTATATGCCCCAATCACTATGATTCTTCATATGATGTTTCTTATACAAGATTCGGGTAAATTTCCTAGTCTTAATTGGCTTAAAATGAAAGAATTCTCTTTGTTCAACATGACTTAGAGCCAGCATTAGGTTAAAGATAAACTTGAGTTCTGGTAAAAATAGAAAATGAATTCTCACTGAATGTTCAAGATTACAAATAAATGTCATGTGCCAAACCATTTTGGAAGAAAATGTATACTGGCTGAGTAATGAGCATAGAAAGATAAGGAAATCAAGGTAGTACTAGCCCCGACACCCGGCCATTTGTGTTGTCCCATGTACATCTTTCTGTGTACAGTGATTGTTACTTTACCAAGACTGGGCCAAATTTATGATTATTTTGATGACTCCAGAACCTTGCATTTACACACCAACACTTACATACTATATGATCAACTTTTCTGATCCATTCCACACCTTTTCTTTCACAATGCAATTGCGTTACCAGAACTTACCTTTATCTTTAAACAAGTATTTTGACTCCAAAACCCTTTTTTCTCATGAAAATAAAATAATAAAGAAAGTTTCATCTCAAATGTTCTATGTTGAGAAATATAAATCACTTCCCCTCAGGGGGCTCATGTGTTTTTTGTTCCAATCTCCTGAAATTCTCTCATTACTTCCCAAAACCCTTTTCCTTTCTGTGTATCCTGAGATTATATGTTGCGACGAGATGTTTCCATAATTTGTCACTTTTCATTAGTTTCAGAATGGCTCATAACTGGTAAACACAATACACGGAACATTCTGTGAGGATAATATAAATGTGCTGATGATAATATTTAGAATTAACTTTTCAGTCTTGGGTTTTTCCTATGTAATTGGTTCCAGCTCATTGTATAGAAATAATGTGGATGTTATTTTGAGAATACCATGTGTTGATAGCCACAACTGAAAATAACTTTTTAATATGATTTCTTTTAGTTATTACATTCTTTTGGAATCACCTTGTGATTTTTATTTGCTTCTTCCATCCACTCCTTCTGTAGCAGATCTTTCTCTTTCTTACAAGAAGTTTGACCAACTGTCAAGCATTGAGCTTGTCTCACAGGAATAAAACAAAACTCTGATAAGAGTCACGATTGCGAGTTCAATATTATGTTGGAAAGAATATGATTATACTTACACTTTGGGCTTAAACCTACAGTAATGGATGGTTAAAGAGTGATTAAAAAAAAAAAATTCCTGTGCATTTAATCTATTCTTTAATGCAATAGAGATTGATCTAACTTCAAGCACATGGACCGTTATTTAGTTTAAATTTGAAATTGAAATTTGCAGGATCATGTTTACTGTAAAATGGAAGTCCAAAATATGGTGCAAAATTAATGATATCTTATTATTTTTGAGGGGGACTTTTTTTTAATTCATGTTTGGTTTCTTGTTACCCATGAAAATTTGAACTACTGTAATTGCATCATTTCATTACAAAATTTTGGAAGGTATGCATGAATCTATTGGTGAATCTATTGGTGCATCTAGGTTGCTGCCCTTCTGTACAATAGGTCAGTCATATTCCTGATTATGTTTCCCATGCATCCATAACACAACACAAGAATCATATCTAGAGGATAGAGATATCAAAACTGGAGCAATTACAGCAGGAAAATGTGGCTAGACAACTAGTCGGAACCACTGCAACTTACCCAAATTAGATAAACCTCTCTTGATATCCATCCAGAGCAGGTTTTGCTCCTATTCCAGAGACTCTGCAGTTTCATTGATTTCCACATGCCAGCGTACAATATATCCGATGAGTATATAGTATATCCAGATGTTTTAAGAGAGCTCGGTATGGTGCGATTCTAGATTGGATTATTTCCTTGACTCACCTAGAGTCCCCTTGTGGGTAGGTTGTATCCTCTGGGATGTCTTTCATTGGCAATTGCCAAGTATCTACTCCAGAAGGTACCATAGAATTTAACTTGTTTAATGAAGAAGGTGCCAATACTAGCCGCAGTCATCATTGATGTAAAAACATTATTATTTAATAAAGTGGCTCGAACAGAGTTGTCTATTTCAATGATGCAAAATATGACTGATCCTGCGATGTTCGCAGACTGGTCATAGTAAAGCCATCTTTTGAAAAGTCACTCATTGGTCGGTCAAAGGCAGTCTGTAAGCCAATAGTTTAAAGATTCACTTTCTCCGCTGAAATAAAATCCATATTTGATGAAGACATCACTTTAATAGTCTGGTTGAAAACTGAATTCAACGTGGTAATTGAATATTCCAATATCTTGCTGTGTTATACCTGCAGCGAGCTAGGAAACATGATGTGGTGTTAACGTAAGGTATCCAAAAGCATACTGTCCTCTGTGTTGCCAAAAATGTGATTTTCCATTATCAAATAATCTGGGAAATGAGGAAGTAATGTTGATGTCTTCTGGGTATCCAAAGGCATAGTATGCACCAAGTTTCTGAAAAGGTTGTGTTCCGTTCAAAGACCCAGATATTTCACCCTTGCAACGATGTCTTGCTCTACCCTTGCCCACTTACGACCAACCACAAATAGTGACAGGGAAACATTGATTAGGACTGGAGAAGAAATACAAATCTGCCAAAAAAGTTCTTCAACTGTTCTCCCTCTTCCCCTTCCCGTCTTCTCCGATCAAACTCATTTTATTACCAGGAAGACATCTTGGGGAAAAGTGCAAGAAGGTAACATTTAGGTTGTTGGCTGAAATTCTCCAAGCGGCCTGGTTGCCATGCCAACAGGAAGGGGCCAATTTTGGCCGAGTCTGCCGCGAGTGGCTTTCCTCTGGGGTTCAGCAAGCTGAAGTTCATCTCTTAATTTTTAAACTGAAAGGGAGGGTGATGAATTTGGTTAAACCCACAGAAAATAAAAACAAAAAAGGAAAGAGTGCAAGGATCTATTTACACTGAAAATGTAAGATGTTGGCCGATCAGATCATCAAAGATTTTGACTAATGAAAGTCTGTGGAATATGTAGTGTATCAACTTTAACTAAAAGTAAGACCCTAATTTTGATAGTAAGAGAATCTGTTTCTAGTGATGACATTCATCGCTACTTAATAAATAGATGATAGTAAACGATACAGACAAGTTACTTTAATCAGGATCCATCAGTTGGTACGTTGAGGAAGTAATATCTTTTCATGTCTCATTCAGTAATGCAGGAAATCTAGGCCCCATATTTAGGGAGTTATTGATCAGAAGCAATCGCAAGTCCTCCAATTAATCACAAATTTACAATCTTAATTTACAATCTTAATTTCTTATGTTGGGTTAGGAGTTGCACTTGCAATCTAACGCCAGTTTAAGATGTGATTTAAAAGACCTATCAAAATAAAGATGTTGTTTTGCCCTTTAGGTGCCAAAATATGGGCGGTTGGTCAGAATTTTTTTTTTTTTTAAATAAATTTTTTCTTCTTAAAACTCCCTCTTTGGGCCGATATTTCTCAGTTTTGAATGCTTTAAAACATTTTTTTCTTCTAAAAAACGTTCTAAAAAAAAAAAAACTTTTTCAGAAAGCCGACCGTCGATTACAAAATTTTTGGGCCGGTCACAAAGGGCAATACAACTTTTTTTTTTAGGCCTGAGAATGGACCAAGCTGCAGAGATCATACGTTCCTCTCGAAATATCCCCTTTAATCATTTTTATATCATTACTCATTCTTACTGAATTAAATTGGTTTTATTTCCACACACAACAATTATCCTTCACCCATGAATCAAACAAGTATTCAATGTGTACCAAGTTCCTTTTTTCTTTTCCTTCTATATATTTCTAAATGTAGTCCATACATTACTCCACATGTATAATACTTTGGATTACCTGACATGGATTCCAATGATACATAACATACTTTCTCAAGTTAATCTAGTCTAAGAATAATTTCCTTACCCCATGATCACTGCGATGTATACTAACACGTGATTCATTCATTCATGTCTGCATTTAGTCACAATTCACCTGAAAACACTAAAATCTTTGGATCAGACCCTGATGATAGTCGCTGAAATGAGATATTTTAGAGATCTTTTGATATCATCAGAAATATCCGCTCCTGTCAACACCGAAATCATGAATCTTTATGAGTAACAAATGTGATGAAAAGATTTGGAAGTGTTCTATATAAAAGCTCTGATTTGCCAGGCTAGAAATACATGTATCACTAGTTGATCTCTGATTGTTAATTCCTCCCAAAGTGTGAAAAGATATTTTTATTTCAAAAATCTATTTTTGACTACAAGGGATAAAGGAAAATTTCTTAGAGGCCTTGCTTGCCTATTTTTCTCTTTCTCTCTTTCTCTCTATCTTGTTATTCCTTTCCTTTCATTCTCTTCTCTCACCATTGCCCTGTATTTAGTTTTTTTCTTCTTGTGACTTGACTCTCTTTTTTTTTCCATCTGATTATAGGCCCTACTCTGTTACTCTTTCTTTCTCTCTCTTTCTTTCTCTCTCTTTCTATTTCTTTCTATTTCTCTTGTGTACCTTTATGCCTGTCTGTTTATAATCCCTTTTTATCTTCCCTTTACTTAACTTTTCATAACTGGCTCGCTTCTCTTCTCTTCTTCATTCTCTCTTTATCACTGCCTCTTTTTGTCACTCTGACTGTCTGTCCTGTCTCTCAGCCTTTCTCTCTCTCTCTCTCTCTATCTCTCTCCCCCCCCTCTCTCTCTCTCTCTCTCTCTCTCTCTATATATATATATATATCTGTCTCTATTTTGCTTGATGTTTGTCTATCTATATCTGCCTTTCTCTCATCTTTTTCTCTCTTATTGACATGAACTACCTGGTAACTGCAGTTCTCATTCCAATTGCGACATGATAGATATGCGTGCACAAATTTATAGGTGCCCAGAAAGGTAATATCAGCAGAACGTCAGCCCCAAACGAGCTGTTTATTTGGGATGCACTTGCTTGAGATAAAAGCCGACTATCGGAAAGTACCCATCTTTCTTTCATCTGCAGTCTGGACTTCAAAGAAAACGAAAGGATCTGTGATTAATTAAAAAGAGGTATCCTTTGGGGGAAATGGCATTGATTTAGAGAAATATTTTCTTTCTGCGGTGCTATACATCATTCTAAATGGGTTGGTGTGGGTGTTTTAATGGGGTAGGTAAACACGCAATATTCTCCAAACCTGTAACCCTGTCCAGTCCGTATTGACAGACTATGTTTACATCTTATGATGATAAAAGATAGAACTCTTATTTCTCTATCTTTTTTAAAATGCAAATATTTGTTAAAACCCTAATTTGTTTTATTTAATTTAGGGAAATTGAAAATTTAACATGTCATTGGTAATTGTCTGCAATAAGTATATTTTTTTCTTCTCAATGTTTCATAGCTTTTTGCAGATCTAGCATCGTTGACCGAAGTTGGGGAATTACAGATCTCAATATTTTTGACAATCAACCCCCCAAAAATGGTTAATAACATTTTTAGTAGTTGGGGGGCCACAGGCCTCTAAATTCCTATATGTCATAGGCATCATTATATTTCTAAAATCTCTAACAAAAAGAGATGGGTTCTAAAATTTTGTAAAAGGAGGGGGGAGGTGCAGAGAATGACTCTTTTTGTTCACACAGGTACTGATGTGTGTAGTTGCATAATTAATGTAATTATTATCATCTTGGGTGTTTAGCTTGAATTTTGTTTAATATTTATTTATATATATTTTGTTTTGCTTATTGTTTTAAATGGTGCAAACTTAACTGGTGATTTCAATCAAAGAGGAAAATCTTAACATAAAATAAACAAAGATATTGATAATAATGTGGCCCATTTTATTTCAGTATCTAATGATAAATGATTTCATGATCATAAAACGGTGATTATAATGATGACGGCTTTGGAGAAAGGCAGAAGGTTGAGTGAACGTTTCATGTGAAGGCATTCAATCACGACAGTCATCATTATCCGGACAGGAACGAATAGAGCCCTAATGTGCTTCTCTTCAAACGTAAGAGAATACATACGCCTGGTCTTGAATGATTGAGGATGACATAGTAAACATTTACGCAGCAAGATGTTGTTTTGACAGTAAGAGAAATGGATTTATGTGTCTGCGCCAACTGTTTGCTAAAGGTTTAGGAGTTGATTGGAAAGGGGGAAAGTTGAGAAAAGAGAGAATAAAGATAAAATAAACACACAGACATTGGTTCTGTGTGATGAGAGATATGAAGATGGCTTATTTAGAGCAATAAAAAATGTTTACACAATATATTTTTTTTAAAGGATTTTGAAAAGGTTTATAATGATAGATATAATGCTATATAGAAAATACAGTGTCCTTACAAACCTCATACTGTGGCAACATTTTCACACATATGACTAAAAAGTGACATTTCATCCAATTTAAAAAAAATCAAAGTGCCTTTTTCATTGTTCATCTAATTACCAAAAAACACTCTTTTTATTGTTCACATTTTATAAACCAATATATACAATTTTTAAAAGCTTTTCCTCTGCCCCCCTCCCCCCCTCCCCCCCCCCCCAAAAAAAAAAAAAAAATCTCCAATTGTGGGTTAAGAGGGTCTCAAATCAAACGTTATGTCCAGCTTTTTTTCTTCAAATAGATTTCCTTAAATAGATCTCTCTGTATTCAATTTATCCCCTGTTCCTCCCCTACAACTTCTTTATCTTCCCTCCCTTTCATATTGTTATTTTGATAAGAACAAACCACATGAAAGTGCACCTGAGGAGTATAAAGAGATCACAGCACTACACAGGTATTCACCCTAACCCTTTACAACTTTATTCCAAGTAAGAAGCATAATCGTTTTTCTCAGTAAAAGAAGTGATAAAGAAAACACGTCAATTCTAGATTTTATTCATTGTGGTTGAAATGTAAGTTAAAGGTACACATGTTCCTACTTACTCTGCATCAATATTTAGGGCATGCTCTATAAGATGTAGGTTTTAGCCCCTTTGTTTTATACCGTTTTCAAATCTACCCTTTGCGTTGTCCCAAACCCTTCCTGATGCGGAGCAGTGTTAGAAGGAGGAGTTTGATGACAGATGCTAATTCCAAAGTCACTGATGATCGAGCTTCAGACTGATCAGTTCAAGCCCTACTTTCTTCTTGATCCTGTTCCCCTTCCACGCCCCTTCTCCACTTGTCCCCCATCTGTGACTGACTGATTCTTGTTCTTTTATAAGAAGGATTCGTTGAGCATGGTCAAACTTTGTTGACCTAATTCTAATGTGTTATAGCAATTAGCTATTCAATTTACTATTGCATATTCATAACAAACTTCATGTAGGTGAGAGGATTGTAGTGATGTCCTTTGTGGTGTTTTGTTGAATGTAGTACAGCAACTATGCATGTTTAGCTAAAATTCACAGTGAAAGATTTTTAATAGCTTTAATTTGTTGAATTTGATTCCGTTCTCAAATTGTTATATCAAGCAGGCATGGGTTCAAATTTTAAGCATGCACCAGGCTCTAATGTGATTTTATAATCATACTTCTTCGTTGTTCTTTATGGAATATCATTATGTATAGTAGCAGCATCATTTAATTTCACATTCATTAAAGTTGTGAGGTGTGCAAGGAGACAGTACTTAGGAACAGTACACTCAATCTGAAACCTCTGGCATCTGTATCATATCTATCAAAAAGCAGATGATATCAATATTGATTCAAACTCAATATTCAACAGCATTTCATGGTAAAGTTCTTTTCATATGTCTGTGACAGTGTACACACATACACACAGGTGTGTTCCCTTTATATTGATTTTGGGTTGAAACGGCTTCATTGTCCAGGTGAGAACAGAGCTCTTGCTCTATCCTGCCACCCAAACAGTCCCTCCTACTAGATCAACTTGTTTAGGGTCTAGCGCTAAGATGTCGTAAACATGGATGATAGTTGTTGGCGGGGCTTTGGAGAGATGACCCAGTTTGCAGAAGGGGAGGAGGAGGAGGAGGAGGAGGATGGGAATATGATGAGAGATACCCTCAAATTATGATTTATCCCATGCTGTCATCTAGAGAGAGAGAAAGAGAAGAAGGTGGAGAGAGAGAGAGACAGAAGGAGAGAGAGAGAGAAAGAAGGGAGGGGTAGAGAGAGAGAGGAGGGGAGAGAGAGAATGAGAGGGGGAGGAGAGAGCAAGAGAGAGAGAGAGGGAGAGAAAGAGAGAGAAGGAGAAAGAGATAGCGAGAGAGAGAGAGAGAGAGAGAGAGAAAAAGAGAGGGAGAAGGGAAGGATTGAAAGGGACAAAAGAAAGAAGATGGATAGTTGGGAATCATGAAAGGAGGCGGGAAATAATGAGGGCAAGACTGAGAAAGAGAGGGAGAGAGAGAAAAAGAGAAAGAGAGAGACAGAGAGAGACAGAGAGAGAGAGAATATAAATATATATATTATACCCCCCTTTTTCCAGAAACTAAATAAATAATATATATATACTGTAAAGAAATTTCAAAAGTGTCAGAATATGAAATCAATAGGGTATTCTGTGTGAAAACATTAGCACAACGAAAGCAACTTTAGAAAAATCAACTTCAATACCCTAGAGAATATCATGTTTTGATGACATAATGATTCATTGAAATATTCATGCATTTCTAAAGGTTATGGACAAGGCTATTGAAATTGCCCTAAGTTCATTTTTTTGAAAATACAGACGTATACTTCCGAAAGTATTGTACATGTACATGTAAATCCAGAAAATAGAATATGTATATATCTATGCTTCTTATTTTTAGATATTTCTGTACAATTTTCATAAAGCAAGTGGTTTCATCACAATTATATTTTTAAAGTTTATTCTTGGAGGTGAGAATACTATACCCGTGGCAAGCAAGCGTTGATGACGATGATATAGTGGGATTTGTTGGGCCCTAATCTACACAAATAAAACAACATGGGCTGGCGTGAGCCACTAAGCTCCAGCGCAAGGAAAGAGGTGGCCGAGATATTCCTCGTACTTCTTTGTCGGCTTTCTCCTCCCTTAAAGGGCGTATCTGCACCTCCTTCTTGGGTTTGGATCTAAAAGTAACTCTGCTTTCATCATTTTTCTGTTGTTTTTTTCCTTCTTCATTGTGATTTTTTTGTTTTGGGAGGACCTGGGGTGTCTTTCTGCCATCCTTGTCTTTTGTCTTTTTCTCCTTATTCAAATTTCCCTCCTACATGTATACCCTTTTCTTTGTCATTCCTTTAAAAAGGAGATCAGAAAATGATCATTTAAAGGTAATTACACTTGGCTTGTGTTAAAATCTGTAGTTTTCAAAAGAAATTATCAAAATCTGTATTTAATAAAAAGAGAATCAATGATTGCTACTTGTATCCAATAAGTTAAGTGCATAATAACAGTCTACTCTGCCACCCTTTTGCATAGCAATTGCTATTTCATGATATCTTTAAAAATTATTGCGAAGCATCTGATCTGCAAACTTCACATTCAATGTTATCCTAAAATGATATAGGTTCAGAGAGAAAGAATTGCAATACCTTTAATAACCAATTGTCAGCAC
Organism: Strongylocentrotus droebachiensis; assembly: GCA_035222895.1. NCBI lineage: Eukaryota > Metazoa > Echinodermata > Echinoidea > Camarodonta > Strongylocentrotidae > Strongylocentrotus > Strongylocentrotus droebachiensis. Next base: position 255,851 of record JAVYIG010001750.1, read on the forward strand.
AAGCTTTGGTATATGGGACAAGGTGTTTCTTGGTTTGCGATCCCAACTTGAGAAATAAATATACAGTGACCCATCGCAGTCACATCTGGTCTTGAGTGATGTATGCTTTTTTTCTTCTCCAGATTGATTTTTTGCTTCTCCAGACTAATGACATTTTGATTTAAAAGGTAAAAAAAAAGTTGCTTTGTAGCTAATATGTTTAAGAATGAATAATAAATTTATTTTCTGGGTTTGAAGTTCTTCATCCACCCCACCCCCACCAACAACAAAAAAGAAATTGTTCAAGACTAAAAGTCCAAGCAATTGAACAAGTTGCTTCTTAGATTATGCATTCCTAGATTATGCATTTTATTTTCTAGATTGGAATTTTTCAACCTTTTGTTTACCGGAAAGAGGGAAAATTCTATTTGATTCATACTTCGTTGTTGTTGTATGGAGTTATAGAAAATCCGAAACTGTCAAACAAAAGGAAAGGGGAACTAACAAATAGATGAGATATGTTGTAAATGTTTCCTGTGTGCTGTGCTGTAGATGGGGGTTTGTTATACCCCCCCCCCCCCACCAATGGCAAGTGGGTTTGAAGCATTATTTGCTGCGCACTGTCTGTATTCCATTGACTGAGGGCACCAGACTGACTTTGTATAATGTAGTCACCATTAAGATGCTTTTGTTAGTAACGTTACGACAGTCTTGGTCTGAATATCCTAAATCTCAGTAGATCATTGAATGAGGGAAAGAAAATAATAATAATGCCGCAAATGAGTAGAAATTTAAAATAAATAATTATGTAATTCTTTGAATGCTGGGTTATGACAACAAAATATAAATATGGTTTCATTTTATCTATAAAAAAAGCTCCCATGAACAATGATATTTAAAAAAAATAACTTTTGAGTTAAGATTCTTGATGGATTTTACTCTGAAAATGTCTTAATTTTGACCAAAATGTCAGAACAAGGCAGGTGACAAGAAAGCCTATGTTTATTGAGGCTGTGGTGTCTTTGAAGAGAATGGTGCTAGGGAAATATGTTGAGATTATTGGCATATTTGTGGGTATAACCACTTGTTTAGATTGCAGATGAAATGAGATACACACAAAGACACCTAGATGTCACCTTCAAGGACGACAGCGTGAAAGTTGATTGAACCCTGTCAAGTTTTGGATGACAAATTCCTTGACTTGACGTCTTTTTTTAATGATCTGACAGCTATGTTTATGACTTTGACTTTCTTGAAGATGTGTTCATTTTTTAGAAATACATGACTTTGTTTCTCTGGTTTTCTCCACAGATCTCTGTCTTTCTTTTCTGTCCATCCATCCATCCATCTCTCTCACTTCACACACAGGCTCTCCACCCCCTTGTCTCTGTCTCTGTATCTCTTGATTTCCTTTGTTTATTCTGGATTTCATTTATGATTGGAATTTTCCTCTAATTTTCTCATTGAACCACTATCCTCTCCTAGCTCTTATTATGATACTTCTACATGTAATTTTATTCAACCCTTTCATTTTCAATCTTTTCAGCTCTCTCTCTCTCTTTCTCTCTCTCTCTCTCTCTCTCTCTCCTTCTCCCTCTCCCTCTCCCTCCCTTCCTCCCTCCCTCCCTCCCTCTCTCCCTCCCTTCCTCCCTCCCTCCCTCTCTCCCTCCCTTCCTCCCTCCCTCTCTCCCTCCCTCCCTCCCTCCCTCCCTCCCTCTCTCTCCTAATATATTAATATTTTCTTTATACTTTAAGACTCTTATTGCATCTTCTAGATCCCAACATATTTCTTGTAATGAAATCACATTCACCATTTACCCGTCCACCCTCGTACAAGATGGTCTTGCCTATAATTAGCCATCTCTAATTTCTTGAACAACAGATATTAATTTTCCAAAGATCGTATCAAGTATAGATTAAAAGGACTTTACTACCGGAGCATAGATTACAAGATTACAGACTGCTGCTTTGAGCTTTGACAACGATCCAGAATTAATGTTGCTGGTTTCATATTTCATCCTTCATTAAGTCTCTTTAGTAGGCCAACAGATGTGTGATCAGTATAGAATTATGAAAACAAGATATTTTGGTTATATTTTATAGAGTCAAATTTTTAGACTTATCATCTAGGTCAAATATGTAATATTATCAATGCACACATTGGTTTGCTGCTTCAATTGTTATTTTGATTTCTCTGTTTTGGTCATTACATTTCAGATGCACAGCGATATTTAACTGACCTGCATTTATTCTTTTGTTGACAAGTTTTGACCAAAAAAAATGATTCTTGACACCATTTTTTGACCCCTTCCATTGTTAAGTTTGTGTTGCAAGACAGACTTTTAGTCATTTTCTTTTCATTATTCTTTACCCTCATTATGAAACATGTCAATTTTCTACGTAACAGTTTTATGGAAATGCAATTTCTAACTTGACCCTCATTATTCGTCAACAATTGCCTTGAACCCTTTCACAAAGAATGGAATTGAGATTCCTTATACGTTTTGATTCTCTAGAAACCACTTTTCTGACCTTTTAACAAAGCATGTTCTGATTCTCCTTCAAGATGTCTGTGGTAGGGTCTACCACATGGTGTTGTAATCAAAGAGAGCGTAACTACTTAATGATGGAATGACGAAGGAGGGTACACAATGAGAAAAACGATTGTGAAAGTATTGGAAAATCACTTATCAATTTCAACAATGATTTGATGAAGAGTAAGACGGGGTCGAGGTGAAATTGGGACAAAAGTTAGAATATAATTCTGTGATCCTTGGTAATGACGGTCATTGTAAGTAATACTAATGCAATCAACTTTCTGTATTTTGGTGGCTAGGAACGAGATCATTTAGTTAAAGCCAGCAATATACACAAAAACAAAAAAGATTAAAATACACTGAAAATTATCAAGGTAAATGTATTGTTCCCATGTACTTTTGAAACAGATGAACCAGTGCAATTTGTTTTGTCTTTTAATACTCTAAACACTTTTGTTTTTCTATTTTTTTTGTCTTCTTCCAAGCATTTTATAAAAGTAGATTTTATGGACAATTCGCCCTTTTTTTTCTCACTCAAATATGTTCAAAATACCTTAGCCATTTAAAGTGTGCTTCGAGAAGAAATTATTTCATGAGGCGTGCCACATTTGTTATGCACAACTTTCATGGTTATAAGTATCATTGTGATTATGGTAAGCTGTTAGAAGATACATTTGCGAATGAAACATACAATTGTATCCCCAACCCCTACAAATCTGATGAATATTCATATTAAAAATATGATAATGTTTCACACAAGCATGTCTGATGAGAGTTGGTGGAGGTCGATTAAAGCATCAGTATGGGTAAAGCTTTAATTCATTTTTTGTGATTTTAATTTTGAATTTTGTTTTGGTGCTGCTAGTTGCTGGAGATGATAATTTCAATAATGTAAAATATCTATTCATAATAATAATAACAAAGTGGAATCAACTTTCAACGTGATGACGAAGTTAATATAAACTTCCTTACAATAAACTAATGTATCACCATGGCCTATTATGGAAGTCTTTCTTGGAAAACCAGGGGCACTCTACATCACTGAAGGGGAAGGTTGCAAGTAGATAAGAAGTAAAGGGCAAGAGTTAATCATTAAAACATTTTTTCCCAAAAGTTTTGGATTGTATGTGGGCGTTTAATCTAATCAACCAATGATGTATTACATACACGCAACAGTTGCCAGAGTTAAATGATGCTGGAAATCCTCTTTCTTTCTTTTTTCCCCCTCTCTCTCTCTCTTTATGCACTAAGCATAGCCTGTTATTTTTTAAATTCCAGATCTATAAATGAATTTTGTGCGCAATCCTTCCTGTTTCACAATTTATAAAAATGTTGATAAAATACTGTTAAAGATGATCATTAGTTCTGTCAGGAGACATTACAACTTGGATGTGGATGTTCTTCCAAACTGACAAATAATTTGAAACCACCAAAATCATTTTTCCACCTACTGTACTAGAACACAATGTAACCTTTAATTCCATTGGCTAGCTGGCTATGACATCATCCGAAGCACGGATGTGGAGGCTGGCTGTTACACGCACCTGGATTTAAGGATTCCGAACAGACAAATGATGTCATCGTGAGGTTTCTTGAAGCTGGAAAACATTGAAAAGGATTCTGTTATGATCTGCTTTGTTTGCATTGTATGTTCATATAAGCCCCTTATTGTGATATTTCTAAATGTAGCAGTCTCATTTATCATGTCCTCTTTGGAAATATACAAGTCACTGATTTGAAATCAAGAGATAATGTCCCTCATACTACCCGTGGTATATATTTCTGTCCTTAATTCATAAAGATATTGATGATATGACATTCAAATCTTAATAGCCACCAAGATAGTCAATGTAATGACATTCAAGTCGAGACCAGTGTTGTCCAATAAAGCCCTGAAACTTTTGATAGATGGGATTTTAAAAAAGGCTCAGAACAATGTAATTATCCATTCTAAATGTAGGTGATATCATTGACAGCTAAACCATAGTGGAATATACTTCTCTGAATTAGTGCCCTCTGTTCTTTTAACAAATTCCTATTTGAAATATAATGTTCACTTATTTCATTGTATTCCTTTTTTATTGCATTTCGTCAGTTCATACCCCATTTCCTGTGGTTTACTTTACTCCTTTAACGTCTTTTCAATACTTCATATAAGAATATTTTCTATTGACATTTATGAATGTATTCTGCTTCAATTACTCTCTTATTCAAAGAATAAGAACATGGAGAAATTGTATTCACAGAAACACAGGTGGATGCAGTATTGTGTCAAACAAGGCAATGTGATGATGCTGTACTGAACTAAAGAGGGAGCTATTTCACTCAAATTTCACACAATATTACCATCATGGACCTTTCCATGCTTGCATGCAGTTCCAATTAGAGTGGTGTCTGTAGTTTGCTGATTTGAGCTATTGAGGGGTTTCATGACATCTGTGGATGGGGGTCAGGGGTCAGGATTTAAAAGGTATCTGGAAGATGTAAAAATCATTCATCTTGTTCTTTTGCTTTTGGGTTTAAAACACCCAGCACCTGAAAAATGTAAGAACTTTGCCATGCTTCCTAGTCAGAGATTTATCTGACATGTGCCCCTCGCTCCCCTTCTCTGGAAGAGGATCATGGATGCACCACTGTATGTCAAAGGTCAAAGGGCAATTATTGTTTGATTAGGAATCTTCAGCAAGCCAAGTGAAGTTCTAGTTGTATATATTTATTCAAAATATGAGAGAAAACTCCATTGTTGTGAACAAAATCACATTAAACTTGTATAGTTCATATCACATAGTGTAAAACATAGGGAAGGCCTTTACTGTCATCAAATGCAGTATTAATCATCCATTATAATGCTCATCACATTCACCGTTATAATTGGAAAGAAGAAATGAGCGATGACCTTAACCATGAAAATCCCCTGAAAGTTGAAAACTGACATTTTCCTACAGTTGTTCGTTTTGACCGCAATTCCTTGATTCAATTTTCATCGCATAATCATAGCTGAGGGTTGCAGTTGTTCGTGAATTAAGGAAATGGGCAATCAGCAGTGCTGATTTGATTTGAGTTTCTGTAATTGTCACAAATGTGCTTTGTCAGCGACTGGTATTTATAATGCGGCTTTCATATCAGAAATAGAATAGAGGCTTGCTCTGAGGAAGTGAACCTTAATGAGGTATTTGATCGGCAGTTTGTTCTCAAGTGCCTTGTTGGTTGGGTTAGAGTTAATAGGAGACCCACCTATATAACCACCCCTTCTTACCTTCACCCCATCTTTCCTTCTTCTCTCTCTCTCTCTCTCTCTCTCTCTCTCTCTCTCTCTCTCTCTCTCTCTCTCTCTATCTGTTCACTTTTTGATCTTTTCTTTTAGCTCACCTCTGAATAATCCTATCTCTATCTTTCACTTTAATCTGATATATATATATTCCTTTTCATCTGTGTTCTTTGAACAAATCATTCAGTTTTTCTTCAGACTTCCATGTCCACTTCTATCTTATTTTCTTTTCTCCTGAATTTTTGTTGTTGCTATTTTCCACAGCTTGCTATGCGAGCTTCACAATATTTGTGTCTATGCCTTCCCATGTCTTTTTTTACCCTTCATCCTTGCATACCTTTTTAATGAAATAAAAAGTTAATGTCTGTAACATTCTGATTCAAACTAGAAGCATCCTATCACCCCACCCTCAGACACATGTCTTCCTAAAGTCACATGTCTCTTGACCAGACCTGAAGTCACATGTCTCTTGACCAGAAAAAGGCTAAGCCTACGCCCTATACCGAACACCCTGCCAACTTCTTTCCTTCAATCGGGTAGAAGATCACAAAACAATCGACATAACTATGTCCTCCTTCTTGTGGCTGCATTACTAATTAATTACTTCATTCACCGTCTGTCCATCCAAACTCTGCGCACTCCTGATGACACGCCCACTATCGTCTGCGTCTGCGAGCTAAGCTAGGATTGGTGGTGGTTAGAGAGAGAGAGAGAGAGAGAGAGAGGGGGGAGGGAGAGAGAGAGACAGAGACAGACAGAGACAGACCTAGAGAGAGCCAGAAAGAGACAGACAGAGAGAGAGAGAGAGATACAGAGAGACAGACAGACAGAGAGAGAGAGAGAGAGAGACAGACAGACAGACAGAGAGAGAGAGAGAGAGAGAGAGACGGGGCTAATGAGTGACGTGACGATGACAGTTGCTCAGTCACGCCATGTTTGAATGTGTAATGTTTAGGAACTTACCACTACTTTTTTTGCTTAGGAAGTTTTAGACGAGGTGACAAAATATTAACTCAAATTGGTGTTTCTAGCTAGCTGTCCACCATTTTCTGTCAAAGTTCAAGTTCAGGACATGTCACAAAATAATGATTATGAGTAAGGGAATCCTAATAGGTTCCTTCAAGGTCTAGGTAGCTCTCTTTTTTATAACTTCAGGACTTGTGATAGTAGGCAAATAATTACCGTTGGTGATGGGACAAACTATCACTTCCGACGTGATCTGGATGTAGCTATCTTTCCAAAGCGAAGTTGAGGAAAAATAGCAAATACCTTCAGATCGCAAAGAAAGTGATAGTTTGCTATCTTTTTTATAACTTCAGGACTTGTGATAGTAGGCAAATAATTACCGTTGGTGATGGGACAAACTATCACTTCCGACGTGATCTGGATGTAGCAATCTTTCCGAAGCGAAGTTGAGGAAAAATAGCAAATACCTTCAGATCGCAAAGAAAGTGATAGTTTGCTATCTTTTTTATAACTTCAGGACTTGTGATAGTAGGCAAATAATTACCGTTGGTGATGGGACAAACTATCACTTCCGACGTGATCTGGATGTAGCTATCTTTCCGAAGCGAAGTTGAGGAAAAATAGCAAATACCTTCAGATCGCAAAGAAAGAGATAGTTTGCTATCTTTTTTATAACTTCAGGACTTGTGATAGTAGGCAAATAATTACCGTTGGTGATGGGACAAACTATCACTTCCGACGTGATCTGGATGTAGCTATCTTTCCGAAGCGAAGTTGAGGAAAAATAGCAAATACCTTCAGATCGCAAAGAAAGTGATAGTTTGCTATCGCCTGAAACCAAAAGGTGATTATTTGCTTTATATTCCACATCAGAAACATTTCACTTCTTCCGTCATTTTAGATCAACAAGTCATCAATTAGCAGCTAGCAAACGGTGTACGATACGTACAGTGCATGCAGTATGGTGGTGTGACCAAAGTTTGCGTACTAACACTAAAAGTGCTTAAAGAGGAGAGCAATACGCAACGTTTACAATAAAGTGTGTTGCACTGTGTAGATGGTACTTCTATCTTCAGTGAAAGTGTGTTGCACTGTGTAGATAGTACTACTATCTACACAGTGCAACAAACTTTTCTTCTCCCATCAATGATGGGCAAACTATCTTTCATCACATGATTTGCTTTTGACGAATCGTAGAGCAAGATTCTTAGTATGTGGAATATAAAGTCTTATTATCAATGCATTGTACATAATTCATCATATAATGGTAAATGATACCACACATTTTGATATGTCAAGTTCTAAACTGTATCAAAATCTAATTTATCCTTTCTTATTTAATGCTTAATTTTTATTGTTATAATGAGTTCAGTCTGTTTTGTTACACTGAGATTATTCAACATTACATAATGTATTCCATCTTTCATCTGGAGTGTACACTTTTTGTTTTCCTTTGGTCATTATTTGGAATGAACTTCATAATTTGTGTGTCATAGGTACGAGGCCTATCATTTTGGAAATAAGTTGATTATTGATATATTCTGTGACCATGAACTACTTTTTTCTGGAGCATGGTACCTCCATGCCAAAAATATATGGATATGTTTATCTAATACATGTTCATGTATATGTTTAAATCATTTTGTATAAATTCATGACTACTTTAAATGAGCATCATTTCACATTGCTCCCTGTTAATTTGTAGATGATTGAACCCAGATTTTATCTGTGAGGGCTTTTTTAATTTTAAGTCTACCGCCAATAATGACAGCAATTTTGTTCATTATAAATGCACTTGAAAATCTGCTATTTTCTCATTTATATGGGATTTTAACAAGTGTTGATTTGTTATGTTCACATTAAACTTTTTCAATATCACATCATATGGACATTATAAGCGTGACAATAATATGTGTGGTCTTTTTGGAATTGTATAAATTCCCCATATAGTTTATCATATGAATTATCATCATGCATTTTTTCAACCTAGGCATTTCCAAACATAATGGATTATAAAAATGTAATAATAGTATATAATCTGTTGAGAGCCAGAAGGTTGTTAACTCTGTGTAAAATGTATGAGTTATCACCCTTATGGCTTCAAACAGAATATTTTTTGTTTTCCTTTATATATTAATGTATATTATTATGTATATATATTTTCTTTCTTTTTTATATCTTTGCATACGGTACAATCATATTGTATGTTAAATTTTTTTTCTTCTCATAATCAAATAATTATTTTCTTTCAGACAGATATTGTAGCCTATCCTATTTTTATTAAATTGCATGTTCTAATTAAATTGTTTCTATCTTGTTTGCTTCTATTTTCTTCAGCCCGTATTGGTCGTTTCAAGCTGACAGACGACCAGGTTCAGAACATGCTGAAGAATACACCAAGCAGGAAGAAGTCTACCAAGAATCTCTTCCGCTCTATCATGGACAGAGGTATGTTGATGATTATTCATTTGATATTTTATTTATTATTATTTCATTCATCTTGTAGCTTAGGCTGAAATATACTTTTTTTTCTTTCAAATGAAAAAACAAAATGCATAGAATAATAATACATAATAATACTATACCAACATATTATTCATTTCATTTGTGTGTTGTAAGTTTTATTTCTTACTGATTTAGCTGTAAAATTTCTGTTTATTATTTTGTTGGTTATTGATGTCATTACTGGAAAAAAAAATTTAAAACATATGTGACAGAAATCTTCATGAAATGTAAATAACTGCCATTTTTGGATCAAGAAACTTTCACAAATAGTAAAAAATTCAGTGTTGTGTCTGTCATGATTTAGTTATTTCTGAGCATGAAACTTTCACAAATTTAAAACACCTGTAATTTTTTTTTTTTTTTTTTTCAGCAAGGAATATTTTGTAAAGGAGTATATTTTATAATGAATACTGCCTTACTGGTAGTGGTAGCCATTTGTAAATTTCTGTTGAATGCCATTACTCAAGTTGACTCACCCAGTGAAATTAATGTCATCCTCATATTCTTTGACTTACGAGTAAACAAATCAGTCGGTAAAGCCAGATTACATTGCCTTATCTACTAGCTTCAAAGGAATGGCATATCTAATACCTGATAACTTTAGAAAGTCTTAACTCTGTATGAAAATGACTGCTGAATATGACAGTCTAATTAAACTATATGGAAAGGTTGCGTGAGAAAACAAAGGGGTCATCCTCAGAGCGCGTGGATTCAGCCCGAAAACCACGAAATCGTTAGGCGACCCTGCTCAAGGATTAAGCAGTAGACACCAACTGCCAGTCTCGTGGTTTGTGTAGGAGCAGGTGGAAACAGAGAAAAATGGGAAGGGGGTGAGTGGTTTCCTTAGCTGCTCAAGACCATACGATTGCACGACAATGATAGACTTTACATGAATGGTTGAAATGCTGACGGTAATTACTGAAACAATTGTTGATCCAGGTGTTGCAGTCATCCATATTTTTCGTTTGTGATCAGACGGACACTGCGTACAGACATTGTTTTAAGAAACGATGGGAAAGTTTGGTTTTAGACTGATTTGCAGACAGGGTGACTCTGTCTTAAGACCCCAATTAGTAATACAGCTCATGCCAGTAGTGGGGGCTATGCAAGGATGTATCTAAGAAGTTGTCTATGCCTTACAAGACTCCAAGACTCAGAGGGTACTTTATTTGGCTCAGTTACATCACATCACATCACTAATTATGTAAACAAAATCTTGTTAACCTTACCAGGGCCCCGTTTCATAAAAGTTCTTATCAATAACAAGTAACAATGAATGTTATAAGTTACTGAAATCATGGCATTTGTTTGGCTGAGAGCAAAGTTGTCATAGTGACTTAATATCTTGCGAGGTTTTCTTTAATTTGCTCTAAACAGAAATTGTATAAACTTTCATTTTCTTAGTTATTGATGACAGAATAGATTTGTTTCATACATGATTAGTATAGAAACATATTTGTAATAATTATATTTAGGGTACATGTATGATTGAACATTTTCTTTAGGGAAATAAACATTTTTTTTTGTTTTTTTGTTTTTTTGTTTGTTGTACAGAGCAAATGGGAGGGAAGCTCGCAAGATGCGTCACAGAGTTGCTTTTTTGTGTTTGATCGATCACAACAACATTCATAATTTTCATATTTTTTATCAGATTTTGCTCAAACTTTCAATGACCTGTTTCTCTCTTTTTTCTGATTCTCTTAAATAAATTAATATCAGGGTGGACTTCCCCTTTAACAAATGTTTGGCTCCATTTTTTCCTGCTATCCCATCACTATGTATTTGGCTCGTATAGACAGGAAATACTTCAGCATGTTAGTTTACCTTCAAATTATGTTAACAAATGTTTGTAGAACAAGATATTTCGTTGCTGTTTTCACGAAGTGACGGTAGTGAAAAAAAATTGCATTCACTTTGCGTTACGATTTTCCTCACTACCGTCACTTCGTGAAAACAAGGACGATTTGGCAGGTGATCTCATGTTTTGTCATGAAGGGGAGGGGGGTTATGGAGGGAGGCGGTGAGGGGGGGATTGGGATGGAAAGTTCTTCCCCAAAGATTTGTGTGTGTGATGTCAGGTTTTGTCAAGGGAATGTACATTATTGAGAATGTTTCCCTTAATGTGTGTAAAAAAAATGTCACTTTTGTATTTGTATATCATTATTATTCTCTTGGAATGGCAGGATTAGTATACTATGATGCTATGTTCTCTGTTGAGAGTCATAAAAGCGTTCAACTTTGTTAAAGTATATTAGTTAATGCTTTTCTGGCTCCAAACAGACGCTCTGCTGAGAGCCAGAAAGGCATGTACATTTCAAATAGACTTATCACCCTTCTGGTTCTTCATATATATGGACAAATTACATAATCAGCAAACTCTCACAAATATTATTTGTTATTTTTGTTTTATTCACAGGCATCGTGTCTTACACAGAATACCTATTTCTCCTGTGCATCCTCACAAGTAAGTAGATGTCACGCCTAGCAGCCCAACACAAACCTTTTGGGGCCATTATATGTTGAATTCATGATTCTATATTTAATATATTCACTTTACCATAATCATATTCCTCCTCATATCATTCTCTACTTAAATGAATTTCTATTTGATTTGGATTTGTTTAGATAATCTCATAACATACAGTCTCTTATATCAATTTGGGTCTGTCTTCCTTTTGAAGGAATCACTATAAGTAATACGCTAAGGCTCCGCGGGGGGCGCGACGTCTCCGCCAGCCTTTGTAGTCTATTGTTTTTTAATGAGATCGCCGACCCAAGTTGGTGCAGCTATCTCCTCCTGAACCCTCCCCTCGGGGTACTGGTGACCGGTGCCGTCGTCCGCGGGAGAGTCTACTCTGTCGAATTGGCTATACTCCGCCCGAGGTCCTCCTCCGTGTCGACGTCCAGGGCGAAAACAGACGCGATATGCATAATGCAGGATATGCGTGACGACAGAGATACCTCATGGATATTCAACATTACATCCGTAGACACACGACCGATGACGATCCACTCACATCAAGTTGCGTATTAAATGCACGCTGAATGGGTATGACTTACCCCGTGTTAGGTATCTTCCTATATGATATTCTCTATATAGACCGCGCCGTCGATCACACTCATTTCTTTGCAGTTCTCAAAGAGACACACAACAAATGACCAACCACTCACATTATGTTGCGTATTAAATGCTCTATGCAAAGGGCGGGATCACCGAGAGTAAAGCGTCTTGCTATAGGATGTGCTATAGGATGTGCTTTAGCGCTGCACAAGCCACAGAGATACACACGAAGCTTCCCGTCCACGTCCTAACTTAGAGACCTATTTCCATCATTATTGCCGCGATTTTTATATAGTTTTCGTGAATGGAGGTATGAAATCAAAGCTTATTTTGTGATTATTACGGCCATGTATACAAAACTTTGATTATCATTTTCTAAAGGAAAGTTTTCACAAGAAAACCATTGGACTGACAGTTCAGTCGCAAGCTGCCTTCAATCAACACGCAGTGCAGTGTGTGTGAGTTGAGATGAGCTTGCAGGAAGCTCCAACACCGGGACCGCGCCCCGCAGGCGTCCGACGCCTGCGGCGCCGGTGTTGAGCTTCCTGCAAGCTCACCTCAACTCATTTGACACTTTGAAATTGTTATCTGTTGGTTTGCATCATTATTGCCGCGATATCAATATAGTTTCGTGAATAGTTTTACGAAACCTGAGCTTAGAATTAGTAAAAATATTACTAATGTCTACGTTTTTAAACGACTGTCTGATTTTCTTGTGAAAATTTTACTTTGAAAAATGATTATCGAAATTCATGGTCAGAAATAATCACAATCTAGGTTCATTATGTTACAGTTCTTGCATCAAATCAATGCATGAAAACTTAGTTATTGAACTAGAAAAATGTTTTTTTTTTTTTAAATAGGCAATTATGAAGTAGGAAGCCTGAAACCTTAGCCTACCAAACAAATCTCAACAAAGTGTAGGCCTATCCTTTTATGAATTAATGAAAAAGTAGCCCCAGAAAAAAGAGCCCCCGAAAGTTGAAAAAGTAGCCCCCGAAAATTTCCCAAAAATTTGAAATGGAGCCTCCGAAATGAAAAACTTAATTTTTTGCCTGCGCCCCCCCCTCTAGAATCCCTCGGATTTCCGCAGGTCCTGAGTTGAGTGTATATATAATATAGGGGTGGGGTCCATGGGTTTCAAGGGACCATAAACCCCTAAGAGCTCGGGGGTTACATTCTTCAAAGTTGGGGGGGGGGGAGAGATCAGATCGCAGCGGGTTGAGTGTATATATAAAATAGGCGTGGGGTCCACGGGTTTCAAGGGGCCATAAACCCCCGAGAGCTTGGGGGGTTTAGGCGTTTAATTAGGGTCAGATGAGCATATTTTTAATACTTTATTTGTGACACTTGCGAGTCACTAATTGGCGTGGGGTCAATACGTAGAGTTGCGTAGTGTTGCGTACCAACTACGCTGGCCTACGTTACTATATGCTGAGGGACGGAAAGGGGGAAGCAAGATGAACGAAAACAATTCAACATGTTTAATTTTTTTCGCGTACTTTCGGCGTAGAAATTTGACGCAGAAAGTACGCCTTTTTACGCAACACTACGCTACATGCCTACGCAACAGTACGCTACCCTACGCCAGATCGACAAAGCAGTAAAAGTTTTCCACACTACGGAACTCTACGCAGTTCCAGTGGCTTAAAGAATAACTACCGGTACAGTTGGATCGTTTTTTTAATTTTTTTATATAAGGCCAAATTTAAAAAAAAACATGTTTGGCGTCCTGTTTTTTCGAAAAATGGGAAGGAGGAGGCCCTTTTTTTTTCTTTCAAAATGGCTGCTCGGTACATTTTCCCTGACATTCGGGCTATTTTTCAAGATGGCGGCCGACAATTTTTTTTTTTTCTTTTTTAAAATCAGAAATACATTTTAGCAGTGCTTTTCATGTTTTTTTTTCTTCAAAAAAAAAATCAAAAAAAATCAACAAAAAAAAAAATAGGAGGCGGTCCCCAAAAAGTAAGCGGGCGGGGACGCAAAACATTTTTTTAATGGCCTGAATGGCAAATAAAGTTCTTGGTGGTTTTAATTTAGACAGTCTCTATATATCTATTTACACCCCCCGCCCCCCTCTAGAATCCCGCGGATTTCCGCGGGTCCAGCTAGTTGATATATATTTGATGAAGACATATTTTCATCTCATATTTTTTGTATTACTACAAATTTACATGCTCCTAGAGCTGGCATCACTTTGTTAATGCTAGTGTACTTTGATTCAGGTCACAGTTTAGAGTTCAAGGGTTACTGATCACACAAATGCAAATATTCATGAGTTCTAAAAACCTTTTTTTTTCTTTAACCCCATCATCTTACAACATCACTGCTTACATCTTCAATAGATATGAACTCCTTGACTTTTTGTTTGCCATTTTGATATTCAATTTGGTCAAAGGTCAAAGTTCATGTGTCATTCAGTAATGATTACTTGTATAATAACATAGTAAAATCAATTACATGCCTCTAACTTCTATCTCAAAACATCTGTTGTATGATGCTAGATCTTTTAAAGATGTGAAACTATTGTTTAGAGTATACTGTGTTGTTATTGTTAGTAAAGGTCAAAGGTTAATGGATACTTGATTTGGTACTTGTATCAAAAGATACATGTATGTATGTCATACCAAAAGACGTTAAAAGACAGGAGTTGCTGCTACCTTGTTTGGCGTTCAACAATAAGGGATAGAGCAACGTCGATCTGGCGCTGCTCAGTGGCTGCCGGGCTCACAATCAATTGGGCAAAAAGAATTTCCATTTTCGGTTTAATTTCATAAAATTTGGAGTGGACTGTAAAAAGATTATTATTATTATTATTTAGATGTATGATTCATTTTCCACTGTTCGTTTGTTTCCTTATCCCCCCCCCCCCCCCCCCCCCTGGGGAAGCAACAATTCACTGCAGCTTTGTATTGCTTTTTAATATGAATTAAGATCATAGAAATCTGATAATTTTTTTGTTGGGTGGGAGGGGAGGGGCTTACAAAAAACTGTACATGAGCTTTGAATAATGTAAACGTTTTAGGCATCTACTCTTGTTACTCTGTACAAATTATTTAACTGGAAGAAAATAAACAATCCTGTGATTTGAATTTAAAAATTCCTTCCAACGATACACATCAGAAAGAAAGACTGAGAAATGAGATGGGGGTGGAGGCTATTTTGGGATGAGAGATCTAGCACCACAGCAGCTGATTACCAAAGAAAGCCAGTATTCTAATTAACTTTAACTTGAAATGACCCTTTGCATTTGCTCAACAATCTATCATTATCTGTCCTGCTAATTACCAAAGTATCACAGCTCCTCCTTCTATACCCGCCTACGTCTCTGAAAAACATTCTTCCTTTCGATTAAAGGTGGCTTCCGTTTTTGTTTTTATTGCTAGAAGAGGGAGAGATTTTGAACTTTTTATAAGATTGTTAAAGCAATCTTTAGTATTATAAAAACAACTATTTTGTTTTGCTTTTTCAATTAAAATTAAGGAATTTAGACTTCAAATTATTATCAAATACAAAGCATACACATAGATGTAATGGGTTTTCATGATGATATTGCAATTCTACTATCTGAATTAATCAAAATCTCTTTTTTTTCTCCTGAATTTCTATACAAAAGTGGATAAAAATCAGAATGGAATTGTTTTCTTATATCTTTAACCTGTGAGATAGTGTTTCTGTCCGTTCTTTTTTCTCAAACCCAAGTTACTTGAGCAAAGAAAGTATTAGTGATTTTATTTATTAGATTTGTTGAAATGATACAAGCACATGTGAGGAAAAGTCTACTTCCATTTTAAAATCTGTTAAACCTAAGTGTAGTGTTTAAACTTAATGGTGCAATTCATAAGGCTGTTGTCCAGTGTTATCAGAGTGTAACTTCTGGTATAGTGTTTACAGGTAGTTAATTTAAATTGTTTAATTTACCACAAATTCATGTTGAAACACCTAAACAGGGCAGTGCTGACTATCACTGGAATTTTTAGGCACTGAACCTTTAACACTGACTCTAAGCACCACTCTTCTATCTCAGTCACCCTCTTCCGAATCAATACCAATGTCCTCTTAGAAGTTAAGGTCCAGATGAGCAGAGCTTTCGCAATGTTTACGAAACTCATTAGCACCGCCTCAAGAACGCAATCACGCTGGCTATTTCGGGTAAAATATTAACTGCTGTCGTCATAAACAAGTGAAGTGGAATGTCGTCATCGGTTGATGTCATCTCCGTATTTTAGCTCATTTTTCAATGTTTCTTGTTTCTGGTGACAGCAAGAGAGTGGTACAATCAATTAGACTGTTGGTGTTACATAGAGTTGCAAAGGTCGGGAAGTATTGATTAGCACTTACAGTAAAGGTCAAGTAGGCATCGCACCTAATACAAGAATAACATCATTTTTACCAGTTTATTCTTTTTTAACTGGTAGAGAATAACAAGATATATAGTTCATACTTAAATTAAAAACAGGAAGTGTTCAGAAGAGTGTTGAGTTTGTGTAAAGTGTAATTATCCTTATTATAGGAATTTTATTATTGCTTTCTAAAAGTAAGTGAGGTCTGTCTCTCTATTTTGTCGTCTCTGTCACTATCACCATCTCTGTTGGTGTCTTTCATTATCTGTACCCTATTTAGTTTTTTCTTCTATTAATCATAATTTTGTAATTTAATATTTGACTATTATTATTATTATTATCATAAATATATATGTCTTTTTTTCTTTTTTTTTAATATTTGTTATAATATTTGTATATTCTTGGACTCCACGGAAGACCAGTCATGTCATGCCTGGAACGGCTGAATATAGGCAATCCAGTTGCTTCCTTTTTATTTGTATATATTTGTATTGTTTCTGTTTATTTACTTTGCATTTCTTACTTCTTAAGAGAACTATATAAAAAATACTACTATTAGTACTGCTTCCTTTTTTCTACATCTTCCTCTTAATACATTTTCTCCTTTTCCCTTACTCTCTGCTTCTTTATCTTCCTTCTCAATCTCTCTTTCACTTTTGTTCCTTCCACCTGTTTTTCTCTGTCTCAGTCTCTTCACCCGTCTATGTCTTTAAGTAGGTCTGCCTCTCTCTCTCTCTCTCTGTCTCTCTCTCTCTCTCTCTCTCTCTCTCTCTCTCTCTCTCTCTCTCTCAGATAAATGATAAACTAACAATTTGCTTCTTTCTTTAATTCTTGTCTCCTCTATTCACAGAGCCAAGGGCTGGTTATGAGATTGCATTCAAGATGTTTGACAGAGACGGTAATCACCGCATCGATCGCAAAGAATTCCTTCTGGTTTGTTAATACTTATTATTTCTTTTTGTTAGATTAACATAATTCTTTTAAATGTTAAAGAGATTTTTCAGATATATAATTTTTATAGTATTTTTGCCATTGTATGCATTTAAATCTATTCAAAACACCTGTTCATATTTGGTAGGTTAAAACCCAACACTTCTCAAGCTCAGTCTTTAGTGGCATAAGAATCAAAGCAACAAATAATATATAGACTAATGCTAAATTATATTTCATAATAAAAGTATTGTTTCATATATCTGTCTTTTTATTCTACCGTGCTTCTTACTTATAATATATTATTAATTTTTCTCTTTGTCCGTCACTTTCCCCCTACATTATGCCCCCCTCTCTCTCTTTTGCTCTCTCTCAATCTGTCTCTTCCACTCTCTCTTTTGCTCTCTCTCTCTCTCTCTCTCTCTCTCTCTCACACACACTCATTCACCTTTCTCATCTCTCTAGATGGAGGAGATCTTTCGTAAGAAGTCCCAGTCCAGTGGGGAGTCGGGTTCAGTGAGTTGGCTCAGCCAATACGCCACCGATCCAGATTCTGTATGTATCCTCTCACACCAATCAAAATTTTCACAAAAATTATCTCTTTACAAACTCAAATTTTACTTAGCATTGACCAAAAAATGGCACCAAATTTCTATTAAATAAGCATGATGCAAAATTTAAACTGCAATACAGAAACAACCAAAGTTTTTAACTTGCAATAGCTTTGATATTCTCAAACTTTAAATGAATGATGCTGCGATGATTCACATAGTTCAAAGAGATTCAATTCCCTAATATGGTCTTACTGCATTTGGCAGCTTAGATAATAATAATTAGTCATGTAGCCTGCCTTTTAGAGTATTTCTTGGATCATGTACACTATTTGTTTCAGTGAAATTGTATCCCCAACAATGCTACATTAAATCACACGTAAACACACACATCATAAGGAACCTTAACAAAAATCATTACATCCTTGATTCCAGGTCTTTATTAGAAGTTGTTGATGTTTTTCCTCACCTTTAGCTTGGCATATTTGGTTTCATGTAATATCTAAGAATGATACTATTTGGCATTATAAGAGATACATAGTCGTTCTCTCATTGAAATAGAAAATAGAATTAACTTCATCCCAAGATCTGAGATTTTTTTTAAAGTACAAAGGAAATTTATCAGGAAGGGGAGAAAAGGGCATCAAGGATATTTAATTTTCTCTAAAAAAGTACCTTCCCCATTTAAAAATACAATATTTAAAACAAATAGTGTACATGATCTTGTATACCGAAGATCACTTTGGGTATTTCAACAACATACTGCAACCTATTTAAAGATAGGAGATCCTCCGATGTCTGTCGTTGTGGCCCCATAGGATGTTCCAATTTTCTTTCTCTCTTTGAATGAGTTAACATTAGGTTTTCCAAATCACACAATAAGTTTATAAAAAGACAATAGACTTGTTTTTTATTCCAAAGATCATTGTAATTACTTTTATAAGCTATGTGGTTGAACGTGGATTAAAAAATGTCTATAAATACCCAAATTGATCTCGGTATAGAATGACTATGAAAACATGTTGCTTCTATCAAATAATCCTTCCACTAAAAATAAACACAAATTAAAGTGATTAGTATTTCTGAACACCACCTTGGAACATTGATTTGATTACCGGTTTGATATTTTAGTTTTGGAATCAAGATCAGGCACTCAAAAAAAAAAGTACAGGGCGTATTAACTGTATGCAAACACAGTAATGTCTGCTCCATGCAAAAAGGGCATTAACCTTAAGGACTAAATGTCTTTCTTGTTATCTACAGATGATAAAACACTTCCAGAAGTTTCTATGTAGTTCAGAGTTTGATTTTTTTTTGTGGAAGGATTATACATCAAACAATTACATGAAATCAATGTTTTCCTGTTGCCTATAAAATCTGATGTTGTTCCAGTAGCATGTTTGTAAGTTTAACTTGGAAATGGCTTGCAATTGCATGGCTATCATGATTGATATTATTCTGCATAAGGGATTGTGCATGAATGTTAGCATGCTGGTCGATGGTTTTGCATGATGTGATTGTTTAATCAAGTAATTCTGTAGTTCAAAGGTAAAGTATAGTTTTAGCAAAATGTAGAATAAACGGTATATTCTCAGCAGATTTTGTTAGTATTGTACATCATAAAAATACAGCGTTCGCCTACTTTCTCAGATCTTCATATTGTATTGTATTTTTTCCAATTGAAGTATACTGAACTATGCTACAGTATACCTTTAGATATAATATAGTTTAATATCGTCCGTTCGGAGCTAGAATGGCATTAACTCTTTGTTAAATATATGACCTAGTGCCCTTCTGGCTCCAAACAGATGATAAGCTTATTATTTTTATGAACTAGTATTTGACACTGGATTTTGACTTGTCTAACGGCTGTCGGCCTCCTAAAACATGATCTGATTTTGGTCTTGTATAAAAGACAGATAGCCTTAAAGTTGTATACCGTAAATAACGTTGTATAAACCGCCCTCGTGTATTAACCGCACCCCTCTTTTTCGCCCTTAAAAAAAAAAAAAAAAATAAATAAAAAAATAAAAAAATAAAAAAATAAAAACTTTTTTTTTTTTTTTTTTTTTTTTTTGCCGAGATTTTTTTTGTGTGTGTGTAAGATCATTACGGTACTGTAAATTAAAAAACAGTAGGGACCTAGGATAGAACCTTGTGGTACACCATGTAATAGAAGAAAAATTGGAGGAATTATTATTATAAACTAGTCTACATATTGAGATCTATCAGAAAGATTACTTTCAAACCAAGATGACAGACAAATTTGAGTGTTGTTCTAGTTTCCGAGTGGTGAGTCAACACACCGATTACCGAGCTGGGAGACATTGCCAGGCATAGCGCCAGGTGGAGGGGCATAAATTGAAACTTAAAAAAAATTTTTTTTTTTTTTTTTTTTTTTTTTTTTTTTTTGGTGTACCGTGTATAAACCGCACCCCCGACTTTGAAATTTTTTCGGCGGCAAAAAAGTGCGGTTTATACACCGTTATATACGGTAAAGACTACTACAGCCTTAAAGTTGTATAAAGACTACTACAGCCTTAAAGTTGTATAAAGACTACTACAGCCTTAAAGGTAATACAAAGTTTTGGGAAGTTTTGAAAATTGGGTGGATAGTGATACTTTACAATTTTGATATATTTGGATGCCCCTGTGGATGTATTAGAAGCACTAGAAAATTTAGCCCCTAAAACACTTCTGCTTTTGAGAAAAGTTGAATATAAAAATTTACCGGTGCTCCCGGTAAATTTTGATAAATTTGAAATGGCGCCTACGGCCGTACAATGGCAGCTGCGACCATGAAAATTTCAGAATATGTAGTTGTGATATATAATTTTCAAACGGGAATAGCTGATCGGTCGATTTTAATCAAGAAACATTGTTTTACAGCTTAATTAATATCTTGACCTTTAGAGGGAGCTATACAACATAAAGAGCTTATTATTTACAATTTCACAACTTAAGACTCGATTTCAACCGCGACAACGATCACTGAATGTTGTAGGATTGCATATGCTTACAATATGTTCATTTGAACCAAATTCATGACCCCATACCAAAACTTTGTATTACCTTTAAAGTTGTATAAAGACTACTACTCCCTAAGAAATCACCCCCCCCCCCATCCTAATAATTGCCCCCTAGAAATTACCCACTGGACAACTACCATCTGAACAAGTAATCCAATTCAGGAATTTGTAGAGCGTCAATATCCAGTTGCCTAATCAATGGTGCTGATGAGATAGAAAAACTCTGAATATGAAGTCCATGATTTACCTGGGAAAGACTGGGGTAATATGTCTTAAGCTTGGATTTGGGGTTGAGTAGTTGTACTTTTACTTTTACAAAGGTTTCTATTTGAAATAAATTTAACCTGTGTCATGCTCCTTGTCATGACCAAATAATGAGTTTCTTAATGATGACTAAACATGAAGGGCATCTCGATTATCCTTTTTGAAAATATGGACCACCGCAAACCTTTGCACAACTTTGAAACTTTGTTTTTTGTTATGCATAGAAAGACGTTGCTACACTGCTTCACTGCACAATTTGATTTTACATTTGCAATTTATAATTAACCCACAGCTAGTGACATAAAAGACGGTATATAGGTGAAAATTCTAAAATCTAGACCATTTCCAATACAAATATAATTACGTAAAACTCAATCTCGATGTCTGAGCTGCTTCTGACTGTAGTACAGTGACTATGAACTAAAATATAATCAAGAAAAGTATTTTTTTTAAAGAACAGTAGTTTGACAGTTATGGATTAATTTTCAACAAACAAAATTCAACTGTAGTATCAAAACAGTGAACTAAACTTTAGTCAAGAAAACTTACAGCTGTGAATTACAGTATAATAATATTGAAGTAATCTGTAGTGTAGCGTCAGTGCCAATTTTGACGTTTGTAGCACAGAGAGTGGTCATACTTTGTTGCATGATTCAGTGCATATTTCTATGTGTAGTGCTTGATTTTGTGGTAAAAGTCATCAGAATAATTGAATGTGCTTTCATTAGTAGCTTCACAACACTAACATTGTTGAAAAGTTGATTTAGTCCCTAATTGCATTATTTGTTGTTGTAAATGTCAAGCCCAACACTCACTGTACAATCTCACTGTGATCAAATTGCTGAAAAAATTGTAATATTATAATTTCTTTCTTTCTTTATATTTTGGTTACATGCAATATCTTCCTGATTTTGGTTCTCTTAGAAAGAAGAATTATTCAGATGAAGCTGTGATGTATTGTGGACCAAAGGCCAAATTGGATTTGATTGAGAAACTTTATTTCAACAAATGTAGTTTGACGCCACTTTCTTTTTTGTGTGGCTGGGGTACTAATCAGGAAGAATTTACATATTAAAATTTTGTCATATGATAATATTGCAATTTCATTCTAAATTGGATCACAGTTGGACCATATAGTGTGTATCATGCATCATTTTATATAGCAATTCGCAAATCTCACTCTCTCAGACAGCACCATGTTTATGTATTTAAACAGTACCACCACACAAACCTTGTAGCTATGCTGGGGCATCCATGCCTGAAATAGCATCAACTGATATATATATATATATATATATATATATATATATATATATATATGTTGTTATGTGGTACTGCTTGAAAACCATGTAATGCCTCTGTAAACCCTAGATAATAGTGTTAGTTATAGTTGCATGTATATAATCAGTCTCATTGCATAGTTTTAATAGCATTTGTGATTTTCATGACATCCTAAAGTGGCAGCTGTGAACACCTTTATTACATCCATTTTGTTAAACCATTCTATCCTTTCTTATTAGTGTGTCATCCATATACTTTCTTTTAATTTTTAAACGTATATACTCATCCTCATATCCAGATGTAGAGAGTTAGCTGAAAAACATGACATTTTTTAACCTGGGGAACTTATGTAACTCAGTTTTTGTGGAAATACAATGAAATAAAATACATCCTTGAACAGATGGTTTAAAAGTACATTAATAAAACATTATTAAATGATTTCTATGTCTTTGTCATTAAGGCTGCTGTACTATTCCATACAAAACATGACATACTTCAGACTTTTGCCTTTTCCACAATTTGTAACAGGACGTAATACAATAAGCCAGTTCACGGTTGCAGTCTGAGCATGAGCAGATAAAGGTCATTGCAGAACAAATTTTGAAATACACGGAGACGAAATACTGGATACGTGCTGTAGGAGTGATTATTTCAAAATATACAAAGTGGTGCCTCTTCATGTTCTGAAGATCTGTGGATATTCGGGGTCATTGCAGTAAGGTGCTAACCGTGAACTGGTCTATTTGTGAGTGTTTCCTGCTGTTTTCCTGTAATTTTAGATAATTTAGAGTCATTGATTGAAATGATTTTAAGTATTCTTTAAGCAAAGTTGAATTTAGACTCAAGGTAATTTCTCAATTTACTAGGGATAAGGATGATTTTGCTCAGGATATCTTGTAGTAAGGGGATTTCCCACAATGGACCTAGTAGCAGGTTAGCCTTGTGCAATGAAGTCCATTCATACCTTAACTTTTCTGAAGGTTGTCCTGCATAATTATACAAGAGGCGATAAATCTTCGCTTTGGGTTGATAAGAACTTTTATTTGGGTTAAGTGTATGCATGAAAGTCAACACTACATTGTGTTTGATTTATATTTAAATAAATCAAGTGTTTTGTTTGGATGATAGTGCTGTACAGAAAGAAGAAAAAAGACAAGACAAGGGGGGAAGGAGAGAGTAGTAGGAGGAGGAGGAGAACAAGAAGAAGGAGGAAGAGGATGAGGAGAAGAAGAAGGTGGAGAAGAAGAAGAAGACAAAAGAAGAGAAAAGAGAAGTAGTGCAAATATTCCAATACAAAGAAAAATGTATATAAGCTGAATATATGATGATAGTAATAATGATAATAATAAGAATAATAAAATTGAGTAAGAAAGACTTTTGCATTACATACAATGTAAGTGACCCATTTTTACTAAAAAAGTGCTCTTTGATAAAATAAACTGTTGGGGTTAAAACAAACTTGTGAGAATAAACTAAAAATCTTTGACCCTCAGGGGGCGATATTCATCTTGAAATAACAGTTTCCTTTGAGTTAATTAGCCTGACCCAAGTGACTTGTATCCACTTATATTCTGTTTCAACATCATTAGCTTATCAGTTTTTGTTTTTCATTCCATTTGCTCCATTCGTCGTTCTTGTAATAACATCACTATTGTTTCTTACTTTCAATTTTTATTTCAAATTTGTGTTCCATTCTATATACTCATCATATTGTCATTGTGATTTTTATGTAATGGAGTGTCTTATAAATCAATGTTTATAATTTGTTAACTATCTTATTCTTTTGTTGATGTTATCTCATTATTTTATTTATATCGCTTCCTATGATTTCCTTCAGTGTTTATTATTAAGAAATCAAACCAATGTCTTGTTTTACCTCTAAATAGACAGGCTACATATAACTATACTAGTTCAATATTTTTTAATTTTAACTATTGAAATTGTGATCATAGTATCTCATTCATTGCATCATTACATGCACTCCTAAAATGTCATTCAGTTTCATTCTGTTTTGATATTTGTCTACCAAATTCACTCCAAACTAATTCAAAGCATGTATTCATTCCAAAAATCTTTTTTTGAAACCATAAACTAAGTTTTATCACATCATGAATGATAAGATGTGGTCATAGGATTGTGTGTGTGATACGTCCTACAGAGCCGGGATCAGTGATTGCGTTGTAAGTCATTCATTCTTTAATAATTTATTTTGATGCATCTATGCTTCTTGGAATGCTCGCCATGCAGTAGCTCGTAATCAAAATAATAGATCCGGTAATAACGATACCGATGATAATATTGGCTTCTCATATACCACACATATCCACCATGCAGAAAGCTCCAGGCACTCAAATTTTATCCCTGCCTTATCAACGTTAGTAATATCGGCGCTCAAAGCATTCAAGGAATTCCTATTTAGTAGGCCTCTTTTAGTAATCCCTGGGTAGAGAGTGGCAAAAATTAGATTAATGTCTAACCACAGACATTGCTTTCATGCTGGGATTTGAACCCATGATCTTCCTGTCCCAAAGTCGAGTGTTGAAAACCACCTGACCCTTCTACATTATGTCATTGGTGCCTATTATTTCAAAAATTCTATTGCTGATTTGCTTGCTGCACCATTCTACTTGTATTTGGTCTGGTTCATATGGGTAATGCCAGACAAACCTTTGGCAAGCTGAAGCATAAGACACTTCAAGCCCTTGTTCAACAAATACTTGAAATTCAAATCAAATATGAACTGCTGTAGGGCGGGTTTTACAAGAAGTATGAGATATAAGATGTCAATAAATGTAAAGAATAGTAACAACATTGAATATAACGAAAATGCATTTTCCCAAAAGGAATGCATACATAGTTATGCAACATGAAAAAAGTGATAAATGTCTGTTTCTAAAAAAGCCTATGTGTATCATAGAATCAGAGCTATTAAAATTTGGATGGAAATTTACCCTCTATCCCTCAATACCTCAATATGTATCTATCGTATTGAAGTTTTTACAATGAACTTTGGATATTTACAGCTTTGTCAAAAAAACAGACATTCCATTTCTACTTTGCCAAATATAATATCATTTTTATTTGTCAAATACCATTTTCATGACCACGTTGCAACTTGTATTATTACTAACTTGTAGTGGTTAGTAACAAGTTTATGATCGTTGTTAAATGTTTTTCAGTCAAACATGCATGTTTTTTTTCTTTATCTTAATTTGTTAAACACCAAATCTATCACGATTATAATGTAACTCATGTGAGTATATGTGACAATATATATAATTTCCAAGATATGGTTGTGAAAGCCTGATCTAAAACATATTATTGAACATATAGGGACATTACCCCTAACCCTAACTCACTTTTAAAAGTGAAAAATATCCTCTTACTAAAATAAGGTTTCTTAGTTCTATCTATATGGTAATTAACTTTTTTAAATTCTATGACAAGAAGAGAAATCATGCTTATTAACATTTGTCCACTGATGATAAAAAGTGGTTGACGATATTTATCTTATATTCTTTCTGCAAAGATCTTTTCGTGGGGATGACACAAAATGTTTTTATTGCGCATGCTTTACAGCAATGTATTTGCAAGGCTTTATGAAAGAATATCAGATATACCGGTACTTGTTTTTAGATTTTACATTATCTTTAAATGGCAGAGATAGAAATCGTTGCATTTGCAATAATCAGTCACATACTGTAGGTTGTCTGTGATATCAAAAAGTTGGATTTGTTGGTATTTACTGCAATTAAATTCACAACAGTGCCCCATGAATGAATTGGTAACCAATAAAGTCCTAATAGTGTTTCCATCATTGAAATGCTTCAGAAATTCAGTTTTGCGTTCATAAACAACAAATCACTACCATAAAATACATATTCACATTGATTTCTGAGCAACATTTCATTTGCAGAAATATTGTGCAAGCTTTCATTTCTTTGGTATGATAAAGCTATGCATTTGCTGAAGGAAGATCTAACTTTTTTCATGAAAGAGCAATAAATCCATTTTTTTCTGTCATCCTTTTTTTTTGTGGTGAACATTAGCTGTCAATATGCCTGAATTATGTGAGTTACATATGAGTGGTATAGATAACATCATCAGTGTCATATTACATCACAAAGAGTGTCATCTGAGCAAGGATGTCAACAGGCGGGAACAGGGGAACACGACCTAACTCCACCCCCCCCCAATCCTTTTAAAAACATTTTTACTCTACAGTGCATTAAAATGCGTATTTCAAAAACATAAAACATCTAAAGTGCTTGACAGACCAGACAGTGGAATGGGGGCAGCTCCCCTTCCACACCCTACCCCCTGATCTCTCACTCCACTCCCTTGAAAAAAAATACCCCCCCCCCTTTTTTGAGATCCTGTTGACACCCTTGCATCTAAGTTAGCCCCACGTTTTGCCCTTACATCGTTCCATTTCACGACCTGTCACCATAGTTCTATATCTCCCCTGACATTGCTGTGGAACAAATCAGTTTAAATGTGTGAATATTTGTGTGTGTTAGTCAGACTAGGTGAAGGGTGTTTCCATACTTATACCTAAGGTATGTCTCTTGTTCTCATTATTTATTGATAGGTAATATTTGTTTTTATGTCATAAAATGCACACCAAAAAAAATACAAATCAAGTACCGTATCACTAACCCTGATTTTAATAATCATGTAATGCAGGATAATGTCCAATCTTGTGAAGTTTTCACAGATTTTAGAATATTTGTGTACTTTTCACTTTTTTAAAGATTTCTTGGATATTGTGTATGGAAAAGGAGTTCTTTTCCCAACATTCGATGCTAACAAATATTTAATTTTGTTTGTTTGTTTTTTGGGGGGAGTGGAATGTTTGTGTGAAAAATGTGTTTCAACTCAGTAGTTTGTTTATAAAGTCAATTTGTTCAGTATAAGTTGATGATATTAAGTCTTATTGTCTCATTTCCATATATATATATTGATGAACATCATTTATATTTCCCCTCATAACTGGTCTAAACAGTATTTTGGCTGTGGTGGTTCACGATTTTGTACATAGGATAAATTAACACAATTTGTGTGTCTTTGTGTTCTGACAATAAATCAGTGTTTTTCCTAACAAATACTAAATCCATTTTAAGTAGAAAACTAATTGGAGTGAGATGCAAATGAGTTGCATAATATTATGCTAATTACTAATTCAAACCATTCACTTGTTAATCATTGTGTCAACTCAACTGATGTACATGTACCTGCATTCCATATTGCTATACATCACCTGATTCTTGCGGATATCACATGACCACCTCTGTTTGAATTTGCATATGTCACATGATCTCTGTCACCTGATTTTGTTGCATCTGTCACTTTTTGATACCCTTAACACTATATGCACCTGTGCATGAATCCCTTTGTTTTAACCCGTTTTTTAAACGGATATTAGCTTGCTTTGAAAATATGGATTGATATTAAAACTTTAACCACAATATTTGCATTTTGCATCGTGACTGCACACCCCACCCCTCCCTTCTCACTTTAATGATTTTGTAGTTTTCATGAGAGTTTTACAGCCTTTGTTATTAGTTTTTATTCTTAATTGCTCCATATGATCTTGATAATATAGGATAACTCATATTCTGAATCACGTTTAGATCATAAACTTATGTTTCTAGTCTTGTGATAGAACATGTTCAGCTAAGTGAAAGAAAATGAATATAATTGAGTCCCATTAAAAGTATCAAGATGGCTGCAATCACACTCTCACCGCCACACCACTTTCATTCAAACGATGCACTGCTATAGGTGCAAAATAAGAGATCTATGTAAGATGTAGACTTAGTATAAATTAGTAGCCCTTTTGAAAGTCATCTTGAATAAAGATACAAGGAAATCTGCAATCTTACCAGTAAGTGGGGTAGAACTGATTTTTTTTTCTTCCAGTGAAAGAGTATTAGGGATTCCCAAATCCATTTAATTTTTGTAGTCAGGACTATGAAACCTAGAAACTTCATCTTGCCTTGGCCCAAGCCTAAATAGGTCTTGATCATGATGCCAAAAGCATCAATCTTTATATATATATATATATATATATATATATATATATACTTTATTATAGAAGTATATTGATGCTTCCTTATTTGATAAGAGAGTAATAAAGAGAAATTATTGGCCATGACAAGAATCTGACAGTCGTTTGTTAGTCCACCATTATTCTTGAGAGTCATCTTAACAACAAATAAAAGTTGTGTTATATTGGAATTAATCATGCTGTTCACAGCATATTGCATGAGTAATACCCTACCCTATACTTACAAATAAGAGGCATCTTGTGTGCATCGTGTGCATTGTGTGCATGCGCTCGGCATGCATCGCTTTTAATGCATTTATTGCTGGTATTGTTTGTAAGAGTTGAGATCTCTAGATGAAAGTCTGAAAGAAGTGCTTTAAATGAGCTCATCAACTGTATTTTATCTCTTTTTCTAGTTTTTCTTTTCTTTCTTTCTATCTTTCTCTCCCCTCTCCCTCTCTTCCTCATTCACCCATTTCCCTCCTATTTGTCCCATTCACTCACTTCTAAGCTCTGTCTCTTTGTGCCATCACTTTCTCTCCTTTCTTTATCCTTCATTCACCTTAGCTCTTTCTTCTCTCTGTCTCTCTCTGACTCTCTCTCTCTTTCTCTCCCTCTCTCTCCCTCTCCCTCTCTCTCCCTCTCTCTCCCTCTCTCTCCCTCTCTCTCCCTCTCTCTCCCTCTCTCTCCCTCTCTCTCCCTCCCACTCTCTGTCTCTCCCTCCCTCCGCCACTCCCCCTTTTTCATCCTTCCTCTACATTCTGTTCTTGCAATCAATCTCAATCACCCCTTCTCTCTTTCCCTTCTCTTCCTTTTTTTCTTTCTGCAATCCTCCTTCAACCTTATACTTCCTCTCATTTTCTCTGTTTCTTTCCATTCTTTCACCTTCCTTCATCTATGCTATCATATCATATCTCTCGATATGTTCATCAAAAAGATTATATTTGCAGTGTATTTTCCGTTGCTGTCTGCATCTTTATTCCTGCATTTCCGTTTCACCCATTATACCAGCCTGCCAGCTGTGATTTCAAACCGGGTGAAGTGCCGTTGACTGATTACATGAATTCGCCTGTGTGGGACCAAGTACTATAATCTTTTCGCATATTTCAACCCAGCATGCCTTTAGATGAAAGTTTTTTTTCCCCATCATAGTTACACCAACCTTCCCCCATTACTGTAATCTCTTCTTTTTTTTTGCACTTAACAACCCAGTCTGCCGTTAGATGAGACAAACCCCGTTCCCCTTTCCCCCATTTAGCTTTACCTCCCCCCCCCTTTCCTCCCTGTTTTAATAGTTTATTAGATAATTTCTTTTAATTAAAAAAAAAACATATTTATATATACAAAACAAAGTTATTTAGCAATGCATTTAATGCATTTAATTCATCAGCCCTTCTCATAATTGCTTCAATTCCCTTCAAAATCATATTGTATTTTTTTTTATAATAGGTGTTTCTGTAGCTCTGTTTAAGCTGAAATTTATAGTATCATTCAGTCATTTTGAATCCACATATTTAGATCTGTAATTAACCTTTTGCAATGTAAATTTTTTGTTGAGATGCCATTTTTCAAACATAGTATAGGTCACTTTTTGTTAAAAAGCTATGAAGACTTTTCATCTATTATTTTTTCAGCCATTTCAACTGTCCCATCTATATTGTATGTATTTTTGTCATGTAAGAAATGTGGGATACATATTGTATTTATTGAATGTACAAGAAATACATATATGTTTTTATTGTTCACTATATATGATGTATTTCAAATATTAAAAAGTAACAGCTACTCAAGACTGAAAATCATTTAAAAATTGGCAAGAGGGTGTACAGATTATTATTATTATTATTATTATTTATTTTTTTTTTTTTTTGGGGGGGGGGGGCTTATAGGCCCATAACCTCTCTACAAAATAATAATGATAATAGTAATAATAAATAAACATAGAAAGAAGAATGGTAATGAATGAGCATTTGTACATTGTTATATACTAATTTTGTTTCCAAAATGGACAATACAATGATAGCACTAAGATGAAAACACAGAGAGCTAGAGAGGCATTAAGTACTAATAATGCCTTTCAGAAGCTCAGCACATTTGTGAGGAATGTTACAAATGCCTTTTTCTATTTTTTTTAAACCTAAAAACATGCTTGGTAATTACATGAATATGAAATTTGTAAGCTATTTTTGGCTTGCCCATCAACTTTAGATAGGATAGGACAAACCCACATCATTTGCACAGTGCAAGCGAAAAGAGACACCCAAATATTTTTCCTAGTGGGAAAGTATTGTAATACTTCTTTTTGAAAATGAGATAAGTGATTTGCCATTTAGGCAAGTAATGTGAAGATTTGGTTGCCCAGTCAGGCTGTTTTACATTAAGGAGCAAATACACTGTTTCCACTTCCTAGCCAGTGCTCTTGTTTGGAAAACAATTAAGAAGACTTTTTTCTTCTCTTTCATCATTTTCCTCCTCTAAACTTGCTAAGACACATTGTACTCACTAGCAGTTTTATACCTGATATATTTTCTTTTCTTTCTTCAATCCCTCTATTGAAAAGCTTTCTTCGTCCTTGTCACCAAATTCCAAATTACTTCCATTTACTTTTCAATTTATTTTATAGGAGGAATTCTGGGATATAGCCCTTATGATTCAATAATACCATCATAATCCTTCCTTGAATGAAATGATCTGTTTGAAATCTAATCTTATTCTCTGGCTTAAACAGAAATGTATGAGATCACTAACAAGTGAAATTATGGTTGATGTGTAATATGCTAGTCATGTTATCTAGTAAATTGGTACTAGAGTAAGGTTGCATATAGGTTTCCAAACAAGAAATTGATGTGATTTTTGCTTTATAACCTTAATAAAGTGACATAAGGCCTTTAGACTGTGGTGTGAATTTTGTCTACAGTAAGGGTTTTAACACGGGTTTACAAGGGCAAGCACACTGATATTTGTTTGAAGTTTTGCTCATTTATTGTAGCTAATATATTCTCAAACTAAATATGGTACTTTTGTTCTTGTAACGTTTTTGTGCAAAATAGTAAATGGTTGTATTCACTTTATGCTTCAGCACTAATTTGAAAGTTTAAAATCTGTATTTTAAAAATAATTATTAAAAACAAATATATATATCGGTACACATATATATATATACATATCTTATTGCTCAAGTGCACAAGTTTTATGAATGTCCCTCTGACTTAAATGCCAGAAATTTATTATAGGATGATAAGCCCTGTTGCATAAAAATAGCATTGGATAAGTTACAGTCTTATAAAAGCACAACATTTTAATGTTAGACCATCCATTTTATTTACAGCTTTGATCCTTTTAACTACCATGCAACAGGATTGTTGTACCCAAAATAATCCATTCAATTTGAGTACTTGAATGAATGTATATTACATTTGGTTTCTTGCCTATAGGGCCTAAAATGAAAACTTGTAGTATTGCCCTTTGCCACCGACCCAAAAATCAGAAAATCTACGGTCGGCATTTTAAAAAAGTTTTTTTTTTTAACCTTTTTTTAATTTTTGTTTATGAATAAAGAAATATATATTTTGTTTGTATAAATGGGATATAAATGCATAATATCAAATTATACCCAAATTCTCACTTGTCTTCTGCCCTAGTTTCAAAATCCTAAAAAAAGATATGAATGGAATGATGACGCTGAAACACATGTATAAAAGCATTAAAAACTGAGAAATATCAGCAAAAAGAGGGCGAGGGGAAAAAAAATTAAAATAAAAACTTTTCCTACCGACCGACCCATGTTTTGGCACCTAAAGGGCACTACAACAAGTTTTTATTTTAGGCCTAGTCGTGAATATCAAAATTGCATTTTAGTGAGAAAAACAAGTACAATAAAAAAATAAGATTCACATGAATAAGGAAATAGATATCAATAGTCCTATGATAAAAGAGTAGGCCTACTGCCACTATGGCTAGAGGAATGCTAAAGTAAACTTTGTGTGCAGAGCAGTATGACAGAACACACTAATTTGTTATCTATGATATTTACTTCTACATGTATTTCAGAGGGGAAAAGGGAAACTATGGGGGAAAAAACATGTACGAACAACATAGTAATGAGTGAATAGCGAGTCAGAATGCTAACCTGTTGAGGTGAAAGATATAATTAATGATCTTTGCTGCAAAGTATTGTAACAATTGTAAAATTTGTAACAATTGTGAAGTCTGTAACAATTATAGGAATGCATTGTTATTCTTGTTGAATATAATTTCAAAGTCTGATATTTACTATCGTTGTTTGTTCTTCTATTTGATTTTAAAAACGCCTATTTTAAACAGCTGAAGATCAACGAAACAACCCTTCTTCGATATTTCTTTGGACCGAAAGGAACAGACACGCTGGACTACAAGACATTTGCAATGTAAGAAGAAACATTTATCAGTAATAAGAAAACTTTCTGTAGAATCCTTCAGTTCTTCTAATGAAACCACAGTGTTCATAGCTCCATGAAGTATGATTAACAAAGAATTAATGACTTGTTTAACATGTTTTTTCAGTTCCTTTTTTATGATGGTAGACAGAGAGGAAATTAGGTACAATCAAACCTGCTTTAACAACCACCTGTATAGAAAGACCACCCAGTCATAAAGACCACATTTTTTCCCCCTTGTATTGAAACCTGTACTAAATGAACCTGCACATAAAGACCACCTGCCTATGAAGACCACTGTTCATGTCTCCATTGAGCAGTCTTTATATACAGGTACACTGTATTATAAACCTATTCTGTATAGCCTATTACCTCATAAACTATTATCTCCCATATACAGCACATAGTGAATTGCTTCAGTGACAATGATTATCATCTACTAAATAAGCATACAATGTCATCAACTTTTATGTACATATATAACACAGTGGTTGATATGTTTGGTCTATGTCTATCAACAATCATATATATTGTACATTTTTTAGCATCATTTCTAATGATTCATCATCCATTTGTATTTTGTCTTTTCACCTCTAGGTTTATGGACAATCTGCAGACGGAGGTGCTTGAACTGGAAATATCCTTTTATAAATTGCAAACATGTAAACATTTACTTTCTTTTCTTTATTATAAAACACTTTACTGGTAAAATAGCAAACCATCTTGTTGGAGCCAGAAGGGCATGAATTAATGTAATTTTACATAGAGTTAGCCCTTCTGGATCTTAACAGACCCCCCCCCCCCCTATACAAAACAAAACAACACAACACTGTTTGTTTGCCTGTGTTTGAAATGTTGTACCAGGACAACTATTGGCCCTGCAAAAATTACACTTTAGGTCATGTTCAATTCTTGCTGGGATAACTACTGAAGAGTGTCCCACGTTTAGTTGTCCTAGGAAGATTACTTGTTTGAGGGAAGGATTTTGATTTTCTTCTCCTTCTTTCTTAGAGGAAAAATTGCCCTGGTGAAAAGGTAGTGCGTCTCATAGGGATAATGAGTCTACAAGGTAATGTCCAGGATGATAGTGGTCCAGGGGTTAGAGGTCCAAGATACAAGATAGATGCAATTATAAAAGGGGCACAATTCACACACAAAATCTGACAAGCATCCCCCCCCCCCCCCCCCCCCCCCTCTTCCCCAGAAAAGGGGGTAAGGGGTAAGTCATTTTCAAGTTCATTCTGAGTTTAACATTAGAGAGTGGAATAAAAGTACATTTGGGGCCTATCATTTTGGTGTACTTATGTATGAACAGTTATATTTAAATGCAGGGAATGGGATGGTACTGCCCCCCCCCCCCAAAAAAAATAATAAATAAATAAAAAAAAAAAATAATAATAATAATAA
Organism: Strongylocentrotus droebachiensis; assembly: GCA_035222895.1. Lineage (NCBI taxonomy): Eukaryota > Metazoa > Echinodermata > Echinoidea > Camarodonta > Strongylocentrotidae > Strongylocentrotus > Strongylocentrotus droebachiensis. The sequence continues at coordinate 290,436 of JAVYIG010001750.1, forward strand.
TAATAATAATAAATTAATAAATAAATGAATTTTTTTTTTTTTAATCCACCTGTGATCCAAGGGGTCAGATTTCTAGGAGTAGCCGTCCAGGAGGCAGTTGTCTTAGACTATGTTCTTAATCATTGATAATAACCTCCCTCCTCCACTAAACATCCTCCTAGTCTTTTCAGTGTAAGAGTAATGGGGAAGGTGCCCAGGGGTAGTTGTCAAGGAGGTTGTTTTCTTATCTGAACGTCTCCGCAGTTTATCACTTTGAATGTTGTGTTTAGTCCTTGACAATCCTCTCCTCCCTCCCCCACTTCTATGAGTTCTCTCGAGGGATGCCCAGCATCGGTGAGGCTGAGTTTGCAAACATCCTCCTGCGCTACACACACCTGGAAGATAACGAGTTGGAGGAGTATGTGCAGAGGGTCAGAGAACGCATGCCGGAAGAAAAGGTACCAATCTTAAAGCCACACTGTACTACTTGTAGCTACTTGCTCCCTCTATATAGAAAACTTCCCCATTCGGTGCCTGTTGGTCCCCCATGATCCTCTTTTTCTTATGTTAATTCAGAGCTGATTTGATGAGATAACCACCTGTCCAGTGACCTTGCAGGGTGGTCTAATCCCTCCTGTAAACTAGTACAGATGGGCTTTAAGATCTACTGTGAATGAGCAGAATGAATCTAAGATGCATCCTTACTGAATGAAAAATTTGATAAAATGATGAAAGAAAAGGAAGGTTGACAGTTGGGATAGTAACTCAGGGAGTCAAAATGTGTAAGAATGATAGAAGAAAAGAAAAAGGCTTCCCCTTTGGTAAAAATTATCCACTTTTAATGAAAGATATAAAAACCCATATATGTAGAAAAATTGTATTTTCAGGCTAACCGACCTGTTAAATATTTCAGTAACTCATCATTTTAAATTTAAAAGACTTACATTTTGTGACCTATGAACTTTTCAAATACAAATAATTGGAAAAAATAGATGTATGAACAAATTCTCCTAGACCTAGATTAAATTATGAATGTGGAAGAAAATCATACACCATTTTGACATTCTTTGATATCTTTTCCTACTAAAGATGAATTTTGGTGAAAGAGTAAGTACAATTAATCCTCCTCAAATCATCATCTTGTTGAGCCGGCTTAGAAATGCAAAAAATAACAACTAAAGCTGATGCTTCAAGATAACATTACTGGCCCTTTTATTATTCTTGTATATAATTTTGCTTTATCACTATAAATGAGGATAACATTTATGCAACAAATTATGTCGCAATTAACTTAAAGCTGTGCTCTTTTGATGCTGAATAAAAATAGTTCCAAACTGATTGAAATTGAGTAGTCATTCAGGGGTACGCTTTACAAGCAAATGCTGTTTAGCCTGATTCTGGAATTTTTATAATGGAAGTACCACAAGACTAGTAATTTTCTCTCACTGTGACTGTCTAAAGAAAATGCTAATGTACATGGCTTGCATTTTAGGCAGACTGATAGGAAGTTAAAAAAGTTATTAAGGAGAAGCTTTTTTTGCAAACTGTTCACTGAATTGCTTATCATGGTGATTATTGGTAAACTAATGCTTCTCTGACAAATGAATAGCTACTGCTACATACAATTTTTTGTTTAAGATTCTTTTGTACTCAAGAGACATTACACACTTAAATATTCAAATAGCACTATAAATGAATTCTTACAGGCCCAAATTTCCCTTGTATGCTTTTTCACTTGCTAACCATTTAAGTGTCCTGGATAATTTTGGAAATTGTTGAATGTGTTCCAGTAATGAACATATTATTTCTTTTGAGGACTGTTCCCCTTAAAAGTAGGTTTGGCTTACATAAATAAGAACAGGTGATATTTGGACAGGGAGGGGAGGGGGGGGGGGCTGTATCACGTAGGTTGTAGAAAATGCGTGCTTACACAAGGGCTTCGTTAGCCAAAAAGAGCAATTTTGGGGAAAAGTGGATAAATATTACAAGCATAATTCCTATTGGCATTGGCATAACTTGGCAAGAGAAAGCGGATTTAACAAACAATTGCTTAAACAGTTGAGCCCCCTGTCATCTATGACTGTATAAATGCAAGAAATTGTTTGATAAAAGCTGCCTTATCTCCCGATAAAAGATGCAAATGATGTTGCTAGTTATTCACCTGAGAAACATGACCTTATTTTAGGGGACTTTGTGTAACCTGCGCTGTATTTTTTTGTTTCAACGTGAAGTTTGATTTTGTCTCCTATTTTCATTGCTTGAAACATGCAGGGTAATACCATTCAGTGTATACAGATGAACATTTTCCTTGCATGTTCCAATCATATATGTGCAATTTAAAAAGTTATTAACAATTTAACAGATTATGATCGATGGATGTCACTCAAGCATTGAATTTCTTTTGCAAAAAACATTTTAATACATATTCATCACATATAATCCAATGAAATGTTTGCATTTTAAAATCATGAATAATCCAAAATATCAATATTAATATTCATAGTTGTCGCTGCCACATATGATTCTTATGATAAATGAAACTTGAAAAAGAGGCAAAGCCTAATCACATTCACTAGCACATTCCACAATTTTTTGCTATTAATGTTCATTCATTTAAAAAAAATTCTCTCCCCCATCAAACCATTTATTCTGCGAAAATGCCACAGTTTACTATTAATGTTCATTCATTGAATTTCTTTTGCAAAAACAGTTGTATGCAGGGTGGGGGAGTTGTAGTACTGTGTAGTACTGCACTTCATTATTGTGTATCTTATATCACACAGATAAGTGGATACGCATATGACCTTCGTTAAGCGCAGCTACTTGTTTTTCGCCCGCTTGCCATTTGTTTCGTACATAAAAACCAAGGCAATTTATTGTTTCTTTATCTGTTTTACCTGACTGCTAAGAAAGCAACTGTATGCTTTTAAATAAAAAAACAGAGGACCTACAGCTTTATGTCGTCTCCATGGCAATTGATAATGAACATCAATGCCTTACCGAAGCACATTGACTTGGTTTTGAATCCGGGACCTCCTGGTTATGAGACCACTGCTCTACCACTGAGCCATCATGCCTCCCTTTTTTACTGCAGCCTATGTGAATGAGCCTTAATAATAGCTCACATTTATAATGCGCCTAATACTTTGTTTCTAGGCGCGGAACATATTATTACCCTAAAAAGGCTGGGCTATTTGAGGTCTTAGTACGGCCGGGGGGGGGGGGGGGGGGGGGGCATTATGGCACCCCTTAAGATCACGGCCGATCTCTGCGAAAATTTGCGCGCATGTCAGGTGAAGTGTATAGAATACTATGATGATTTCAATTTTTTGAAAAATTCACTCATTTGCATATTCATGGTAATTTATGCAAATAAGATCATAAAAAACCCATAAATCATATCATTCTTACCCATAAATCATATCATTCTTTTTCACTACATATATTCATGACACCATTTGGAATAATAATACGACAAAACATTTGGAAGTGCCAGCTTATTCCTTTTGTTATCTCTTGTTTTGATAATTTCTTATGTATTTCATTGTTTTTTAACTTATGTATTTATTGTTTTTGTTGTTTTATTTCATTTCTAACTACAACACCTAAACTTTAAACAAGACCCAATAACCAATGTTTGATCTATTTTTAGGAAAAGTGACATTTCCAAAAGTTTTGTACACAAATCACGAAAATGAGCGATTTTCGGGCTGACATGCAAAGACACAAGGTCACGTGACCTTATAACTGCAAGCTCGATTTTCAAAAAAATTGTTTTATAAGATGCGCACAACTCGAAAGAAAAAAGTCAGCGAGCGACAGGGCGCCATCCATATGCGTTCCCGAACAAATGCGAGATCAGCGACTTTTAAAATTAATTTGTTCTTTTTCTTTTCCACTAATTCTTTGAATACAGGGTATCTCTTTTGAGAGCTTCGCAGAATTCTTTCAGTTCATCAATCATCTGGATGATTTTGAGATTGTTCTGAGGTTGTACACGTTCGTTGACCAACCCATCACTCAAGGTAACATCTGGGGGGTGTTTCACAAAGATTCTAAGTCAAACTTAACTCTAAGTTGAACTTAAAAATTATAGAGAGCCATTTGTAGCCTTAAAATAAAATGTATTCAAAAGCAAAAATTCAAATATTTCAGACTTGTCATAAATTCCACATCAAGAACATGAAATCTCCCATGATAATAGAAAATATGAACGATTTGAATCAACATTTTATGCCTTTTAAAATAACTTTTACAAAATATTTAAAAAATGCTAACAGCTTTCCATAATTGTTTAGTCCAACTTAGAGATAAGTTCAACTTAGGATTTTTGTGAAACACCTCCAGTTGTTTCTATATGAACAAATTTAGAAACATACAAAAAGCTCAGAAGTGATTTGAAAACATGTTTATTTAGCACTTTGTGAAATCATGCTCACAATCATGAACCCAGTCCACCATTTTCACTCCTTCTGTATTCTTTTTTTGTAAAGTGCATACAAATATGCAATTATGCGCTATCCAAAACCATTTAATTATTATTACTATTTTTATATACTGTCAAATTGTAGGAAATTGAAACCTTTATGCCAAGTTGCTTTGTTAGTAGGCAGAACGTCAGAGAAAATGGATACTTGCATGTTCATAAAATTTAGAAGTTTTTTTTCTTTCTTTAATGCTCTTTTAACCCCAACTGAGGTTTACACATTGAGAAGTTGATAAGATCTGTTGTGAAGTCAGTTACATGTCAATTAAACAGTATGTATAGTCAGTTCTTTTCAAATATTGCTTTTAAATTCTAATATTTTCACCCTTTTTTAACGATAGAATTCAAATATTAGTAATTTGTTTGGGATACAGCAAATACTGATTCTGGACAACTTTCACCATTCCATGTTGCTTTATTAAAGTGATAATGTCACAAAATGTAAATGACATTAAGTATCAAAAAGCATTTTGAAATGGACCTTTGGTAGTCAATTACGATATTAAAGCAAATATTAATTGACTACAAGGGTAATGGTACAAACTATCATCGCCGAGGTGATCTCGGGGCTACTATCTTCCCGAGCCGCAATGATAGTTTGTATCCATTGCCCGAGTAAAGGAGGTTAATATTTGTTTTCTATCCCACATCGGCAATAAGGTTTATTTACAGTAAATTTTACATAATTAAGAGAACTGATTCTGCAGACAGTTTAGCTTCAGCTAGATTTTACAAAGCACAACATGCATACATGTTCTACAGTCGATGCGCGCTCATTTGACATTGACATTTCGCGTAACCTACTTTCCTATGCTTATTCAATGAGCAAGTGGGGCAGCAGCAAAAAATTATTGTACAAAAGTCCTATCGCAGGGAGATAGTACTATCATTGATCATGTGACCTCGTTTAGACCAATCAGAGTGCAAGATTCTTAGTATGCAGGGCAGGATATAATGATGATAATGAATCTATAAAGTCAAATATGGTCATGATGATCATGTATTTATGTTAGTAACTGAGACTTTGATATGCTTACTTGATTTTCAGACGAGTTCTGCAGAGCTGTGAATGTCACCACTGGTCAGAATCTTGATGAGCACATAGTGCATACAGTGTTTCAGATCTTTGATAAAGACGGTAGGTACTAGTCCCACACTCATGTTACACATGTGTTGATATCCTGACATGGTTTTCAGTCCAAGTTTTCTTTCCCTAGAGAGCAGGTCAATCAATTCAAAACTTGTCTTAAGACACATTTATTTAAAATTGCTTTTGATGATTAACTTACTCTGTTCACATATTTCATGCATATTTCATATGTATTGTAATTTGTAGGTTTATTTGTATTTTTTTGTTTTGTTTAATATGTAATTGTTTATCATTGTATTTTGTTTGTTATAGCACTTAGAGACTTTGGTGGTAAGCCCTTTATAAGCACCGTTTTTATTATTATTATTAAATCACATGAAACTCTTCCATTTTGTCTCTGTTTATCTCAATAATTAATTTTGCAAGGAGTGAGTGATGAAAGATAAATTCATGTTTGTATGCAAGCCAATATGGAGCATGCTACTCGTATATCTTAACCAAAGTATCTTGTTTTGACAAATAATGAGAGGAATTTCAGTTTGATCATGCTCCGATTTGGAATTTATAGAAGCCCCACATGTTGTTCACCTAAAATCCACTGAATAAGAAGTTTTCATGAAAATTATTGAGAATGAAAACAAGGGGTAATTCAGATAATTTCAATGTATCATTTACTTCATTTGCTACTTAATCTAGCAGATAAGAAATGGATTTGCAATTTAGTTTTAGATCTTAAGGAAATAAAACAAAGAAATGTTAAGAATTGCTGATCTTTGTGAACATTTGCTTAATCCACAAATTCTTATTTCTTATCCTTGCACATACAGGTGATGGCAAACTGAGCCAGAAGGAGTTCCTAGGAGTGATGAAGAATAGAATACATAGAGGGTTCAGAGTGAGTGGTGGTGGTAGTGGTAGTGGTAGTAGTAGGTGATAATGGTAATGATAGTGGTAGCAGTAGTGATTGTAGTGGTGATTTTGATGGTAGAAGTAGTGGTAGTAGTAGTAGTAGTAGTGTTAGTGGTAGCAGTAGTGATTGTGTTTGGGGTAGTGATAGTGGTAGCAATAGTGGTAGTGCTGGTCGTAGTGGTAGTTTTAGCAGTAGTGATTGTGGTAGGGATAGTGATAAAAGGTGCGGTTATTTTAGTGATAGTGGAAGAATTGGCACAACTACTTGGAAGTGATAATGGTGGAAGTGGTAGTGGCAGAAGTAGTAGTAGTAGTAGTAGTAGTATTGGTAATCATTGTACTAGTTTAGCTTTATTGGTGGTAGTGGTAGGGGTAGTGGTAGTGGTATTGATAGTGGTAAAAGTAGCACTAGTAGTTGTAGAGGTAGTGTTTGTGAGTGGTATTAACAGAAGAAGCAACAGTAGCAGTAGGAGGAGTAGCCCCAGAAATTCTAGATGTCATAGTATTACTACTAGTTAAAGTAGTAGCAGTAGTATAATATGAAGAATAGTTTATTAGCAACAAAGTATGTCTTTATAGTTGTAACTGCAGTAGAGGTGTTAACTTTGTGAACATTGGTACAAACATAGTAGTGGTAGTGGTAAATATGGTACTGTTGATGTACAAGTAGTACTGTTGCTATGAGTAGAAATAATGTTAATACTACATTTAGTCTGGTGACGTTAGAAGTATCTATAGAAAAACAGTAATAATAATAATAATCATACTCAGCTTTTATATAGCGCAAATTACAATTAAGTCTCCAAGCGCTTCCAAACTTGGAGATGATTACCCCGGCTTTAGCTGTGCTACCATTACGGCACTCTAGCGTTTCAAGGAATTAATTCCTGCCATGTACCCATTTACCTCACCTGGGTTGAATGTGGCAAATGAAGATTAATGCCTTGCCAAACAATAATGACAGTGATTAATGTGATTTCTAATCTTAAAGCTATCTTACTGACCTTTGACCTATCTTACTAACCTTTGACCTGTTCTCCTGTTTCTCTATGACATGTAGGAACATCTGAAGAAGCCGGCTGGCTGGGAAGGTTTCAAGGCTTGTGTGCGTAAGGAACTCAAACACAACAGCTAAGAGTCAACAATGACTTCAAGATGCAATCTTTCTCTTTCAAATTCATGTACATGTATTTATAAGATTTTCAGCTTTAGATCTGGTTATATTGAATAATTCTTATTATGTGTGAGATTAATGATACTTAAGTTTTCAAGGCTTGTGAACGTAAAGAACTCAGACACACCAGCCAAGAGGCATCAAACCAACAACTTCAAGATGCAATCTTTTAATCTTTTAAATTCATGTATTTATAAGATTTTCAACTGTAGATCTGGTTATATTGAATAATTCTTATAATGTGTGAGATTAGTGATACTTAAGTTTCAAGGCTTGTGAACGTAAAGAACTCAGACACACCAGCCAAAAGGCATCAAACCAACAACTTCAAGATGCAATCTTTTGTCCTATCAGAATTCATATTTTAAATATTCTCAGTTTTAGAAAGTAAGTGTGTTGCAATAAACTGAAGAAGACTAGAAGCTTTGTTTTGTCAGCATAAGGGCGTAAAGGGATGTACAACCAGTGGACATGTATTTCAAAAAATTGTAGGTCCAAATGTACCCTGGTACATTCATATACACATGAAGAGTCATAAACATAAACTGCCGGTACATGATCAGCATTTTCAATTAATTCCTTCTAGTTACCCTCAAGTTGCAGTCTCATTATAAGTTTTGAACCATATTTTACTTTTATATTTTTTATGTTTGTTTCTTCTTTTCTTTATTTCTTGTTCTTTTAAAACTTTGATCCAGAATAGGTTTAGGGTAATATATAAAGTACTTTTAGAAAACAGTATGCATTTATTTTGTTCAATTAAAATTAAAGCATTACTCATGCTTGTTAGCATTTTACATTTAGATTGAAAGTATGCATATGATTAGCTGTAGGTTTTGAATTGGAAAAATAAATATCATTGCTAGGTTTGAGACAACTTTACTTGTCTTCTTAAATGGCGTTTGCAAATATATCTGTAATTCCACTAATGTAAATTAATGTAAAGAAACAGGTGCAGTTTTTAGATGCTGAACTGGCTCTGGAAAGCTTGTTAAGATTTGCAAGATTTGTTTAAAGCCCTGTTCTGCTTCAGATTGTCAAATAATGATAACTTTATATCAGTACAAGGTACCATGATTAAGTTCATGTAGGACTGTTTTTTCGAATATTTAGGATTAGCATGTCACAGAGTCAAGTTGCATTCAAAAGGAAATAAATCCACATGCTTGTTCTCATTAGTTTGATAATTCGTTTCTAGTAACTTTTATACTGTCATGATACAGTTTTGCCAAACAATAATTAAGCAGCTTTGTGTTACTGTATTCTTTATATAGATCTGTACTGTATAATGATATTGGTGCAAATACCAATTGTATGTACTTTTGGTCCTTCTACATTCATTTCAAGGATTATCTCATATCTTGGATATTGACACATAATAATCATTACAGAGTTGGGTAGGTTAAGTTCATTTTATAAAAGATGTGCTTGTCATTGTTATTTCTCATGTGGTATAGCTTATTTGGAACATAATATGAACATTATTGAATGGGTGATGGTAGTAAAATCGTAACATACATGTACAGTTAACTACTTAATTATTTATACACTTTGTAGATTTGCTTTTTATTGTTATTTGTAAATCAAGAATGAAAGGTGGACTGGTTAAATTAGGGCCTTTGTTGGAGACTTTTAAATGTGAGCTTAAATATGTTGCATTCTTAAAAATTAAAAGAATTGGTAAGGTTATGAATAATTTAGTTGTTTACAGTATATGCATGAAAGAAAAGTATATTGTATACATCAAACCAAACAATGTTTATCCAATAGTTTTCAAGTTGTGTAACCGTTGCAGAATATTCAAACTTTTTGTATTATTTAAAAGAAGGGGATGTTATGCATTAAGATAGTGCTATATAACTAACATTTTAATTCTTCTCTTCATTGTGAAAAATAGACTATTTATCATGCAATGTGACAAAACTATTTGCTTTGAAGAATAAAGTAATATTTATGGCACCAGTGGTATTACACAAACTTGTTTTTTTCTTTTGACTTCAGAACCTGTTTAAACTGAATAAATTCTTTCTCTGTCTCTCTCTTTCTTTGTCTCGGTGTCTCTCTTTCCTTGTCTTCGTCTCTCTTTTTCTTTGTCTCCGTCTCTATCTCTCTCTTTCTCCGTATGGCACATGCGCAACTTGTTACTGCTCTGCATATGATAGCGTGGGAGTAAGAAGACTCACGTGAGCAATGACCGGAATAATTCACCAGTTTAGAGCATGTACATTTAAAAAACCAACAGAGTTTTGGGAGGAATTTATTTAAAAAACACACTTTAGAGGTGGGTTTGTCAATTCAGGGATTTTATCATCTTTATGGGTAGCGCCTAGCAACTTACAAATAAACTTTGAAATGTGAGTTAAACCCAGGGTTTTTTGCTTAGGGTGTAGATGCCTTTCTTTCTCTTTCTTACATTCCTCTATTACTAAACATATAAAAACCCACAAGCCTATGTAGCAGCGACACTGTGTATAATAACAAACAAGAAAGAAGGATCTAAGGATTTCATCACTTTATTTACATAAATAATGTATACATATAAAACTTTACATTGTATCAAATTGGTTCATTATGCAATATAAGGGAGAACGAATGAAAATTCAGTTGAAGTTGAGTGAATACATGATGTGAAAAGCAAGTGATCCAGCTGACATTTTAATTCTAGGACTGACAAAATATGACATTAATGACTTAGAAAACATGACATCAAAGACATTGTACGTGTATAAAGATTATAAGTTGGAACTTTACACAAATTCAATGGAAAAGCAGAACTATCTACTGGTTGATTGATACATGGTGTACTGAAAGCATATCGGAATAGTTATTCTATCAAATAGAATTTATCAATTTGGTAGATCACTATTTGCCTACTTGTTTGTTTTTTCATCTCTCAAATTTCAAAGAAGTCTAATATCAGCATGTTTCATGCACAATAACAATGGTAAAAAAATTGTAAACTTTTACAAAAAATGTATATATGTAAAATACAATACATACTATCATAACATAAGCATAAATTGATGCCAATCTTTGTTAAAATGTCTTGGCAAATAGAGTGGAATAGGTTTCTTCATCCACACTTATCTAAATCAGTTGTGACGATACAGGAGCAACCACGACAGAGTTAGCAAAATATAGTCATTATAAATAAAGTGGTATTAAGAGACATGCTGGGAACGCAAGAAGGTATGACGTGTAAGGGGTAAATCTATTGCATAGAGATAGAATTATAATGTTAGAATATGGAGTTGTGATATGCCTGGCATCTACTACCTCCATAAGGGCTAAATAATACCTACACTTGTAAATGCACAAAAATCACAATCTTTTGTGTTACCAGGCATTTTTTAAACGAAACACTACATTCAGTACTTTTCTGTAAATCAAGTTTGTTTGGAGATGTCACAATTGTATTAATCAGGCCACTAAAAGCTCCATTCAATCAGGAATATTTGGTTGGTAATAGAAAACACCTACATTGCACATCTAAGAACAACATATCAATACATATCATACATACTTTCTGTGATATTGGCTTTCAATTTCATCAAAATATTAAAATATTATTTACATCATTTGTAGGTCTATTTTGAAGATTTTCTTCTAAATGTAGTTTCTGTTGAATTCATATGGATGTGGGATCGTTTTGCACAAAGGTACACTCCTGTTTTCTTCCAATTGTACACTCTCCCTCCCACTTCTCTCTGTGTCTTCTCTCTCTTCTCTAAACATAGCACCACAGGGTTGTATCGTCTGTATCATCAAACATGTTCCTCTCATACTGTCTCCAGTACAGCTGCCATAGCCTTTAGCTGCTTGGAGAAATTCTGTGACAATAAATAAAGAGAAAGAAATACAAATGACAATATGCATCAAATAGGAAGGTAAAGATTATGGGGCCCTGTTTCATAAAACTTGTTATCGACACCAAATGCTACATTTCTTTGACAAATTTGCTCTCGGCCAATCAAACGCCACGATTTCAGTAGCTTATAACACCTAGTGTAACTTGTTATTGATCACAAGTTTAATGAAACAGGGCCCAGAGCTTGGTGAAGCCAGTCCATACACATGCTGCAGTAAGATCTCAAACACAACAAATATAATCTTAAATGCCTTCTAGAGCAACACCTACTCATTTAACAACTATTAATGAGGGAAATTTTGCAAATGGTTAGGCTTTTTTCACTGACACACTGTACACACACATTCTTTCTTGTTCTTAATTTCACCTTGTGTATATGTGTAAGAATACACCTGTTAACTGATTTTATGCATACTTATTTTAACAAAAGGTTCTCTTCACAACTCTAAAGCTTGTTAGACATAGACATGCTGTAGTGCATAGCAGGTGAATAAAATAGTAACTAGGGGTCCTGGAGAGAAACAATTGA